>VXAY01007669.1:129960-226098 GCA_013399855.1 Oxyruncus cristatus | reverse complement strand
TTTTTTTTTTTTTTTTAACTTGAGTTTTTTTATCTGGCTGTTGAAGACGGTTTTTTTTTTTTTTTTTCATCGAACCTGGCAGAACTCTCAGAGGGTCAGTTGTCTGAATTACACAAACATAATGGATAAAAATGCAATTTCTGGGAAGGGGAAAAAGGTGCTACCAAGACAGTGCTTCAGTAGTTATTAGTACTTGATAATTATATTAACTGTTTCAATTGACAGGAATCTGCCTAGTGTCCATAGCAATACCTTTCAGAAACTGATACGGTTTTTAAAGGCTAACTGATTGACTGAAGTGAATCAGTGAGCAATTTAGTGCTGTAAAAGAAATCCAGAGTAGTATTAAAATGGGTGTCTAGATATTTGAATTACTATATTAAGTACAATTTGAATTCTCGCATTAAAAAACAATGCTCTTTCTCAAACAATTTCTTTCTGCGTTTGGTCCCATGGAAGACTGAACTGTTCACCATAGCGTATGAGACTTGATGAAACTGTCATATAAATGATAGTTCTACGTAAACTAAATTTCAGGAATGTAGGGATGCAACATTATAATCACCATGAGTAATTTGACTGAGTGGTATGATGTTATAATTAAAGAGATTATCTAGCCTGTAAATCTGACAAATAAGTAGATGCAGCTAAAAACATGCCTGTGACCTTAAATATGGCATTTCCTGTGTGAATGCTTAACTATGTGTCCTTAATGTTGCAGGGACACCTCACCTATAGGTTCAGGAAGGGCTCTGCTGGGCGAATCATCCGGTGGGATGTATATGCCAGCACTATGTCTGACTGTGTGCTCCAGATGATTTAGGTAGAGGCAGAACCAAGGGAGTCAGACCAGTAATATAGAAAATATAGATTTTTCAGTCTGTGAACAAAGTGCAGACAGATTCTGTGATTGTGTTTAGAGCCAGTTAGGGTCTCCCCTGTGATAAGAAAAAAACCTACATCAGTGTTAGATTGCTCCTGGCTCACAGGGGCAGGACCTGTGGACCTTGTCCGATACTTCAGACAGTTGTTCATTCCCACTTGCCTTAGAAAGCAGATGGCTGTCCTCAACTTCTGCACATGCATGTTCTGCTATTGGCCTAAAGTATGAGACATCTTTTTAAAGTGTGAGTTGTTTTAGAAGTTGCTCTGCTGACTCAACTTAATTACTGAATCAGCTTAAGTTGTATAGTGTGAGAAATATATCTTGAACTCTTCTTGACAAAGGGAAATGAAATTCCTTTAAAGAGAAAGGAATTAGCGATAAGTGATAGTGATAAGGCAGTCATAAGAGAAGACTCATCACTCTGGATCCTGAGATACATTAGAAAGAGTAAATGGTAATGTGGAGGACCATTTAAAATGCATAAATTGTTATACCAGCATAGGACCATTAGGTGTCATCAGGTTTGATCTGTTGAGCAGAGGTCAAAGGATGCTGTTTACTAGTTTCTGCTTTATGCTCAAAACTTCTGTCTGGACTATAGCATCTCTTCAAGAAAGATGTCTGGTCGTACTTAAAGGGCTTCAACTCATGAACTTATTTACTTGGGTAAGTTATTTCAGTAGTTAGTTGTCCTTAGCAGAGAAATAACTTATATCTATATAAATATGTGTGTGTGTGTCTTAATTCTCATCTCCATTTATTAGCAGTTGGATCCATTTTAACATCTTCATGGATTAAAAAAAAAAGAAGCAGCCTGTAGATTGCAGTTTTGTTGTCTAATTACAATGGAGGTTATTTCTAATTTTTAATCAATTCACACAGATCATTCTCTTAATCTTTTCTCAGTATCTTTTTGAAAGGAATGACAGCATCCCAGCATTGATCTTTCTTATTTTATGTACTACAGTTATAAAGTGGAAGTAGAGGGAGTTGTATTCATGTTGAAGATAGAAATATCATTTCCACACATTGACAGGCTGGATTGAAACTGAGCAGTTACTCAGAGTTACAGTTAACTGAACGGTATTTTGGCTCCAATTTCTTATGCAATACTAAATGGCCCCCTAACAAAGAATACTTCAGGGTATGATGATTCCTGATTTGAAGCCATCAGTTAACCAGTTTTATATATATTGTATAAAATTGTAATTTTCTTTTGAATACTTTGCATTGTTAAGATAGATTTATGGATGATAAATACGTTTTCATAATGGTGTGTTAAAAAATGGCAAATGGAGTACAAGCTGACAGTTCATAGCATTAGATTCTCCTGTGCTTATTTTCAAATGCTTATAGCAATATTACTCATTTTAAATCTCTGTTCTGTTAAAGATGAACAATTCTCCCTAATGATTCAAAAATGTTAAGGCTCTCATGCTATTATCTTCTTTGCCTTTTTACCCTTTCTGAGTCTCAGTAGAAAACCTGTTTCATTCCCTTTTTCATCATAAATCTTCTTCAAAGTCTAGTGAAAGATAACTTTAAGACCCAATATATTGTGCATCCTTTTAACAGTCATCAGGCTGCAAAGTAACGGATCTGGTTTTACTTTTGCTCTGGTGCAAATCTCTTGAAATTTGTAGTGTCACGTTTCTACACCTCTCTGAATTTGAATTCATTCCAAAGTTTTGTGAGGTAGAAATCTAGTAGTTTCATGTATAAACAACGTAATGTAATTATTCCACAATGAAATCCTGAAAGATTCCTCTTTAGTTTATATTACTGTATCGTAGCCATTTTTAGGTACTAATTTTTAATTTGACAAGATACTATTTATTATGGTGAGAGCTGCAGGCTCTTAGATGTATGTCTCAATCTAAACAATGTAGTTTTGCACCATGATGTAATGGTAAGATGCTAATTTTACACCCCCTCTGAACTTTAACCTTAGTAACTTTTACTGGAATTAGATCAATGTCTTTCAGCCTTCGTCTGAAGAGTGATCAGACCACAGAGCTGATAAATTGATTCTCCAGAATGCTAAGCTCTTGGTCATCTTCTTGGAAAGAGAAGACCTACAGAACACATTTATCTGCCTTTTTTGAAGAAAATGATAAGACAGCTAACATTACAGATGAGTTTTAGGTGGCTTTAAGCTACCAGCCCTACTACTATCCTTTTTCTTCCAGTATTGGGAAAGGTAAATTATCCATAAAATAGTAGATGCCAGAGGAAAATGTTGGGTATGGAAAGCAATCTAGCCTTCCTCCTTTCCACCCCTTGAAATCAATTACAGATCAGCTATATTAAATGGGATCGCTTCTGAAATGTTACTGGGTATTTTCTGAGTATGTTTTCCCATGATATTTGTAGGCTTTTGCTGTAGAAACTGACATTCAGACATTTACATCTCAGAAACATCAATGTATAGGTTATATCAGTGTGGTTTTTATTTACACCTGCTTTATCTACCCTGTGCTGATTTCCATTTTAATACTCTGTGTAGAAAGAAATCATGTAAACAAAAACTGCAGAGTAGGCCGAAGATGCACTCTTAAGTAATTGGATGTTGCATTAAAGTGTCCCTGGGTTTCTTTTCCAGTGATGCTTCTGCTTAGAATTGAGCCAATCTGTCTTCATATTTCCTCTTCTCTACCATTATAATTGATCTGGCAGTTCGCCACACTTAGACCCAGACAGTAATCACTTGGCATGGAGGATATTCTGCCTCCCTAATTTGACTGACAGAATAAATCCTGTTTTTAAACTGCTGTCATGTGGTTTTTATCAGTAAATAACACACATTTTACTATGGCATGTGTACATTGAGATAGACAGCTATGTCTTTTTAATGCGTCTACCCAGCAGCAGAGGAGGAGTCATGAAAAGCAATCATATTTTCATCAGCTCTGCTATAAGAATTCAAACCTTGAAAGTGATTCTTAGGAAAAAACCTTAAAGCTTGAAGACATCTGGTAAATTTTCTGTTAGAGGAAGTTGTATGTGTGTTACACAGTCTGACAAACTGAAGAAAATGGGCTTTACACATACAGGCTATTTCCCTGCATAAAACATTGTAGATTTTTTTTTTTTTTTAATATTCCACACTATAATGCAGATACAATTGCTGGAAAACATTACGGGTTTTAGGAAATGTGTCTGTGCATGTATAAATAATTTATGTATTAGTAGTGGTAAAGCTAATACTGTGCTCTCTTCAAGTTGCACCCTCTTGTAGTTTACCTGGGAGAGGACAAACTCTTTGGATGGCATGCATACTGTTTTCAGTTATGTTCAAAGAAGTAATTGTTTGATGATGAATAATCTGCTGTCAATAAACATCAAAGTCCCCACTGCCAGCAACATTATGCTAAATGTAGTCACTTTATGCACAAACATCTTCTAGAAGCTCAACCTGAACCTCATCAACACTGTTTGGGAATTCGTACTGCAAAAAATCAAATGAAGGCAAAATGTTATATGATTGCATGTGACACCATCTTATCAGCATCCATTTTGTTTAAAACAAAGAGAAAGAAGCCATTTCAGTAGTAGAAATAAGTATGTTCCAGAAAACTGCATCACTAAAATTCCTACATTTTTTGATGAATGTAAAAGATTTGGGCTTACCAAGAGTAAAATATGAAACAAATCAGATCTATCAGGGAATTTAAGAATTGAACCTGTTGGAATCAGAGAGTGCTACTGAATTTACTGGATTTTTGTCATACTGCCTTTTCATCAGAGCTATAGTTTTCAACCTTTCATTTTTAAATGCCAACTTAAATTTCACTGTAAATTTGCAGTATGAAGAACAATGAAGACAGGGCCCAACATTTTCTTAAGAAAAGTTTCTTTTTGTTGCAGATTTGCAGATTGATCACTCTCTGATGGTTCTGTCTTCACTACTCATGCATTTGAGCCTTTTGGTACAGGGATTCTGTTGGATATGTCTGCTTTGGGGCAGGACCCATGTCAGTGGTATTTTAGACACCCAGGCAGATTGCCATGGGAATTCTGAGTACCTAAGCAGATAATATGATGTTTCTCCATTGAATAAAGAATTGCTATAAAAAACTGGACTATGGGAAATGAGAGGGGGAGCAAAGTGAGACACATTCACGGTGATTGTATAGCTAAGAAAATGGGATGGTGCATTTCCTACTTGTGGGATTTTTCTAGGAAATGCAACTTCTTTGTGTTCTGAAAGAGTCAGATCTCCAAAATATTGCCTAGTAGTGATTTTATAAAATATTACCTTATCATTTTGGAGTTTTAGGTCATTACATAGGCTATATATAATGATGGTATATGTGGTCAGGCAAATGTCAGAGCTGTACAGCCGTATTATCACAAAGAAAGGCATTGCTTCCATAGCAGCAGTGAGGACAACTGGACGTTTCTAAGGACTCTGTGAAACCTTTGTATTCAACTCTTCTGCTATTCTTTTGTATGGTCATTTTAAATCACTAAAAGAAATAGAGTGAAAGAACCACCAATAAAGGATAACTCTTAATGTGTTTTTTTCTTATTCAGTGATGACAAATTGTGCCACTCCATTTGAGTACTGGTGGCAACCACTTTAGTGCTTTTTATTGTCCGTTGTTGGCAACCATGGATAAAAACCCGATTGCTCTCAAAAAGAAAAGCTATTAGATAATTGCTCTCTCAGTTTGCAATCATAAAGCTATTAATTTCAGCTTTACTCAGAAATAATTTCTGTCCATTTTTTGAATAAAAATATTTATAACTATTTCTTGGGTTTATATGATTTTCTTTTAAGGAAAAATAGTGAGTAAAAGAAATTGATTTGTTAATCAGCTCAAGGTTTGTCATCATTTATCAAATCCTTTAATCTGAGAAACTGTATTACTCTGAGAAAATAGCATTTCAAAAGTTGCAAGGTTACTTTTCAGTCGTTCAACTGAGATGATAGCTGAATGTGATGTGAGTTTTTTTTTTAGTGCCTTCTGTGTAGATTATTGTATTTACTGTACTATGAAAAAATTATGTTCCAGACTATTATATCTTTGCCCTGAAGAAACACATAATTTATAGTAAAAGTTACAAAAATATTTCAGAAGCTTTTTAGCAAGAGCTATCCCTCTTGTAGCACATCAGATGTGTTTTCCTTTGTGAATTATTAAAGCAGGTAATATTTCCACTTTTTTGTTTGTTTGTTTGTATGTGATGTCATAGCCTGTAAAGGAAAGCAAGCTATAAAATGCATCTATGTGTATATTAAAAATAACCCCAACAACAACCAAACAAAAGCAAAATCCCTCAACAAACAAACAAACAAACAAACAACAAAAACGAACAAAAAACCCCACAGCAATTTACAGGAAAAAAGTTTACCTCTTTCAAGGTGCTTTGCACAAGGAATCAAAATCCTTTAATCCAAAAAAGCCTTCACTGTAAAACCTGGATAAAAGAAATATATTTTGTTTAGCAGAGGCTAACTCAAGTGTTTTAGTTTCTTATACTGAGGTGCACATAGAACATAAAAGTTATTGATAATTAAGACAGAAGTGTCTTTTGGTATTGAAAAAAGAGCCGTTTATGATATGAAACCTAAAGCACATTGGCTTAACTGTATTAAAATGTTGCTTTTATTTACAGTATTATTGAATGAGCAGCATATTCACAGTACAAGAATATCATTAACAGAGCATATTCCTACATATCCTTCATAGTGTAGGGTAGAAGCATGTCTATACATCTGATGAATTCCTTTGACAAGAAAAAGTTACTTAACTTGGGAAAGTTTGCTCTTGACAATACAGTTTTCTGTGTTGTTTAAAGTGAGGCCAAGAGGAATTTGTCTAGAGTACATTTCCATCTCTGTCCTTTATCAGGAAACTAACTTAATACTGTGAAACAAACATACTATTTACATTCTAGTTCTTAGAAGAAGTAATAATATAACCTAAAAAGAATATGTAATTATTTTTACTTTAAAATGTTTTTTTCCCTAAAATCTGCTGGATATATTAAAAAAAAAAAAAAATCACAATTATGCTGTCCTTAGTAGAGGAGCAAAATCTGTGCTTTTATAGAAACTGTACACACTAAAGAAGTATGTATTCAACAGCTTTGTATTTTAAATAACTTCCCCCTAGGTTTTCCGTATGATTCAGTAGGTTTTGAAGTTGTAGCTGTCAACACTGTGTATAAAGAAGTGCCTATATCACTTGTCCTGACTGACTGAACTGCTGTACAGATGGATTAAATATAGGGGACATAAAATCCCATTGGTGTCAATGAATGCATGAAATGCATGAGTTCCCACCTGACTAAAACCATTTCTTAGCAGAGGGTGACATATGTGTTCCACAATAAAGATTAGGCATTTTTCCTGTTTTCATTTGAACTTGCCTTTACGTTCAAAGCAGCTGAGCCAGTAGTTTCTTAGTTTAATGTAGTTTGTTTGTGAAGCCATTAGAAACAACTAGAGCAGCAGATGGGGAAACTTCTGTTATAAAAGTTGGGTCAGTAATCCTGCCATCTGGACAGAGAAAAGGAGGTGGGAGTGACCAGTCATACTGAACGTGTACTCTGTGCCATTAAGTCAACCCTTCAGTTTCCAAGGGGCTAGAGAGCTTATCCTAACCACCACCCTCCCCACCCCATTGCTTGCAAAATAAATATTGAATGAAAAAAAGGTTGGGCGTAGAGTTGGGATGACAAGTGAGGATGGGGTATGTAGAGTGCCCCACACAGCCACAGCTACAGCAGAGCTCAGGCAAGGCTGGCACCCCTCTGAGGGACGTGGGCACTGGTGGATCTCCTGCAGCTCTCTCACACAGCTCAGTCTGGTCTTTTTGTGTTACCTGCCTCTGGAAACCCCATTACGTAGCCAAGGGCACTGTAGAAGGAGCAAAGATTTTTTAAGACGGGAAGAATTTCTAAGACGTATGTTTCCTTCTTTTCTGACAGATTTGGAGCTACCTGTACTTATTTTAGAATAGTACATCTTCACTGGGCTACTGCAGTGCTGTAGTGTTAATCCACTGGTAATACAGATAGGAAAAGTATCTCCAGGACTTAAGACATGGCCAATACGTCACTTTCCAAAATATGAAGAATACTGCTGTGTCTGTTTACTGTGAAGTATTGACTTGATCCATCAGCTAGTTTGCTAAACAGTTTTCTCTTGGGATATTACATCTGTTTGACATGGTAGGAATATGGTAATTTTTATTGTATGGAAAAATGCAGAATATATCAGATTCAAGGCAAAAAAATTCCAGAGGTGGAGCAATCCCCCATCAGAGGTCTGAGTAAGATATGTCTTCCTTTAATTTTAGGTAGATCAGGTTGTGCATATTTATGCTTACCTTTAATTATTTTTTTAGATTGTATTTATTTTAATTTCTTTACTATGGTGATTTACTCTATTAGAGCAAACAATATTTTAGTGATTTAGCACAGTTACCAAAGAAAAGAACTCCATGTCCCAAATCCAGCAGGATGTATAAAGTGAGGAAATCTTTACACATGCTACTGTAGCCTGTGAAGCTGTGAGATTTAGTGTTTAAAGCCAGAATTGCAAGCACCAGAAGGTGGACAATAATGAATACTGGAGAGCCAGAATGTAGCTGGCTGTGAATGGCAGGAAGTATTAACTGTGACCGAGGCTATGTGTCCTTGTATGCCCAGAACCTCACTATTGACAGGTATATTAAAACCAGGAAAATATTTGCCATCTTTAGCATTGTACAGCCTCATTAATCCTAACACCTTTTTTGATGGTAAGGCTCATTTCTTTGTGTCTCAAGAAGTTAAGAATAAGTTAACTTTACTCCATTTCTCTGCAATACTTAAAATAACAGTCAAATATAGATAACTGTATACAATCCTTCAGCAGGTTTTCATCTAATCCAAGTAAAAAAGTGATAGTGTGGCCGACTATGCAGCTCGTGCTTTGTGACAGTGTTCAGTGTCTGACAGAGTACACAGTTGGCAGTTTTGATAGCAGACTCTAGATATCACATCAAGGAAATCTTCAGATGTGCCCTCTTTGATCTTGTTCGTCTTCTGTCATGCTATGACAGCATTTCTAATCCTGATGTAAAACTCAATTCTTCCATTTGTAACGTCTGCATTTGTTTTATGCATCTTATGTATACCCTTGCTTTTATCAGGTGAACCAGAAAAAAATGTATTATTAATGTACTATGGACAGTTGAAACCGGTTTTAGTATTCTAAATTCTGGTGTTAAAAACAGTTTTTAAACTCAGCACTTTCAGAACAAATTGTAAGTGCTCTCATTTCACCATGTCACACTTGTGCAGCCAACAGCCAATCCTTCACAGTGCTTGGAAGGCCAAATCAGGGATTTTAGGGTTTATCAGTAATGGATGTTCTTATATTCTCTTAATTGCTATGTCATAATTTTCTGTAAATGTATCTCTTGGAGAGGAGTTCTCTTTCCTTCTATTCACTCTTTTTGTTTGGTTTCATTACTGGCCAGTTTCTCTAAGGTCTAGTAAGGGAGTGATTTTCCTCTTTGGTTCTCATTTGAATATATTTATGTGCACAGAGCACTATATATGTGTTTCTGTTGCACAGGATTATGAATCTTTTTATGAATATTTGAATAAAAAACTCCTCAGCTGGATGCACTATCAGCAGGTTTCGATTACCAAGACTCTTTTTTTTCCCCAAAGGAAACTCAGACTTGGTGATTACTCATCAAATAATAAGCATTATCAGCTCCAAAGAATCAAGAGATCATGAATCATAAAAATCTGAAAGAGACTTCAACATGTCATCTAATTCCCTTTCCCCTGCTCTGTCTCTCTTCAGTTAACTCTACAAATGTGTTTCTTCATTGATGTTTCTTTGATCTCTCCTTTGAGATTCCACGATCACCTGAGAGTATCTATTCCTCTACCCTTGCCATTTGTTTTAGTTCTCCCTAATGTCTGAGTCTTTCTTGTTGCAGTTAAGCTCCTTTACACCTTGGTTTATACCCCATGGATATGGACAACTGATTAGTCCTATCTCTTTGCAACAGCCTTCAAGAAACTACCAATCTCTGTACTGGACTTTACAGTAATGAGGCTCAAGGGCAGTGCTCTCTGTTTGCGCTTTCAACTGTAAAGCAAATCTTCCCTGAGAGGGCAGGAAAAGGATTCCTCAGAGGCAGAGTCTCACAGTCTTGCGTACTGGTACAGAGATATAATCCTTTTTCCTGCTGAAAAAAAGGAACATTTAATTTTTCCAGTTTTCCAGGTCAAGAGCTCGCTGTTTCAGTTAGTTTTCCTACTGTCATTTTTAAATACCCTCCCCCCTCCCCCAAATATATAGATAAAAATGATAGTTTAAAAATTAAGATGCCAACTGAGTTACTGCGATGTCCAGATCCATTACGCTTCTTAAATGGCTTTGGATAAACTATGTTGCCCTAAACAGAGGAAAAGGTGTTTGTTTAAGGAAACATTTGAGTTCCTAATTTAAAAAGAACAAATCTTGAAAACTCTCAGCATCAATGACAGCTAGTTTCTTGCTGTTAAACCTTCACTGAGAGCAGCATTCTTGTGCCTGTCTTGTGCAGGTGCAGATGGGCTGCTCCTTTGGGAGCCCCAGGAAGTGCTTTTGTAAATGTTTCTCTTCCCAGACTTCGGAATTCATGAACTGGTAGATGTTCTCTGCCTGTGTCCCCTGGAGATCCCAATCTAATCAACATGCCCTGAGTACATCTTGTCAAGTTGCTCCCCAGGGCAGGGGAGGATGGGAGTGGAGCATGGTTAACAGAGCAGCAGAAGCTGTGGCCTCGCTGGCTAGGGAGCAGTGCCACAGTACCCGAACAGGAAGGGTAGAGCAGGTGCAGCGACAGTAACCAGGGCTGAACCAGCAGACCAGATCACCAGAGAAGTCCATAGGGATGAGGAAAGTTCAAGGTCAAGCCAGGAATTTCAGTCAGTGGGTCAGAGTCAGGGTCTAAATGCAGGGAGTGCATGGCCAGCGGAGACACATGGCTTAGGCAGCGTCTGGAGCTGAGAGCTTCAGCTTAAAAGCAGCTTCCAGAAGTCTGGAGCCCCTGGTGAGGCTCCTTAGCATAGCTGCTTGGAGGAGTCCCTGCTCCGGAAGTTTCTTCTAGCATTTTCTGAGGATCATCAAGGCAGCAAAGGCTTCTGAAACATTTCTGTCTTACCAAAGGCCCGGCTGTAGCACAGAGGGCCACACTCCAAGATGTGAGCTCTGGGCCCTGACACATCTCTTGTACTGTCCTGATGTGGTGTTCCACACATAACACAGCATTTTGCATTCAAATAAGTGGGGAAACCCAAAGAAATCATGATGACTGTGGTTTATAGTATTTGTATTTTTATAGTGTTTTTGCTGTTGTTGTTGTTTTTGGTTTTTTGGGTTTCTTTGAAGGGAGAGAGTTGAGTTCCAGATTGAATTATATATCTAGAATTTCTTCCATCTCTAAATTTATGCAGTATTAAAATCTGCAAATTTCTGCCTAAACTCCTGTAAGGGACGGAGGTCTTGCACTAATGGATACTGTACAAACACCTATTTCCTCTGCCTAGTATACAATGGAAGTCATCATGTCTAATTTTCATTTTAGAACTTCAAGGATTGTCTTTCACTGAGTGGCATTTCCCTCTCCAAGAGAGTGAGTCTTTAGAAAGGATATTCCCAAGGATGTAGATTGGCTTTTAGAATCCTAGTTTCTTTCTGCTTCCAAAATAGAATGACTTAACAGGCATGACTCCTGGACAAAGAGCATCTGTGCGAATCTGAGATCAAAGTTTTGCCTTATTTACGTCTGTAGACACTGCTTTTGCAGAAAGTGTTGGACAGAGTCAGAGAAAATTGTAGGGAACTCTGTTCTGTGACTATCCAAACCCTACAGAGCTGCCAGTTTTTGTATCTGAGGGTATGAATATTCATGCTGCTGTACCAGAGCTCACATTAGAACTGGAGCTGAGACTGTGAGCTTTGGTAAAGGTCCTGCATGATGCAAACCAGTTCAATGCTGATAATGTGAATGTGTTGTGCAAATCCTGAAACATGGGGAGTTTTATGTAATTCTGGTGTTGATGTGTGGATTCTGGAAGTAGTGCTTTAGGAAATTAATCTGTCCTGAGGATGGTTATACGAGTCTGATGAGGAAGCATTTAGCAATATGGTAGTGCATTACAGTCATTTGGTCATTTTTAACCTCTTGAAATGGGTTGAAATTTTGATTTAACTACCTTCCCCTCAATTTCTTATAAAATGTTGAAATATTAGAGAAAAGAAACTGTGTAGGAAGCAGTGTGTTGCTCATGTAATATTTTTTGTGGGACAAGGTTCTGAGGTTTTTTTACAGCTTCTTCCTATTTTTGCAGCAGATGGGGAGGGAGGTATTACCCTTTTCTTATATCATTTGTTCTATTTTTGCCTGTTTTTTAAAGAATGTATTTTTTAAAACACTCAATTATTATAATAAGGTATTTAAAATTCAAAAATTCTTTTCACTTCTCCAAATAGGAGAGATAATTCAAATCACAGGCATACAAATTGTTTGCACTTGTCCCATTAACTACATTATTCTTAATACAGTTTGTAGGAATTCTAGCAATATTAGTGGTACACAAATATACTAAAATGAATGTAGATAATTACAGATTGAATGTTATGGTTTCGTATTTGCAGTTCTATATATTTCATACTTGGTGAAGTTACACTTGGCACACTCTATTTATCTGTAATCAATACCTGTCTTAAACAACGTGTATTTAGAAGAACATAATATAGAGCAAAATAGCGTTTGAGATCAAGAAAGTGCTTTCGAACTTGCATAGAGTTCTTTGCCATGCCTCCTTTATGAGTGGCAACTTTGAAGGCTGACTCAAAGTCAGCAAATTTTCCTGAACACCACCTGTGTTGCTTGGCAAAGCTAGAAGTGACCCTGGCTGTTACCTAGGCAGTATTTTCTGCAGAATGCATTGTTGCTGGGCACAGACAATGATTTATTTCTAACTTCAGGCATGCAGGCTAGAGAGGATTGTTTTTTCACCTTCAGAAAACTTCCCACAATACCTCACCCATTTGTCTGTGATCTACCACCGTGTAGATCGTGATGCATTACACCGTCTGGCCCTGATGCTCAAGTCCATTTCAGAAGTGAGTTATGATTTAGTAAGAAAGGCAGGCACTCGGCTTTCTTAGAATGGATTATGCTTGCTTTCATGGGAGTTATAGCAAAATGGAATAGCCTCATTGCAACGAACAACTGTGCATATTTTTTCCAACTCGAATCAGGAACGGTTTATTGATTTATTAACAAGATGTAATTAACTGGCAGTCAGTGAACTACACTTATGGAATCAATGTCAGCAATGCAACAGATAAACCACGTCATGAGACATGTAGAGACTGTGAACATATTCTTACAATTTGTTGAACACCCTTCTGGGCTCATTCCCAGGAAGTTCTCATCTCACCGCACACAAACACCTCAAAGGTGGAGGTGTGCTGCCTGCGCCGGGTGGATTACAAGCACCCCCTTTCCTGTGAGGGCCAGTTCCTATATTTACACTTCCCCCCACCCTTCCCACATGGCTTGCACTGCTCCCTGTGATCCACTGATCAAAATACTGGTGAGAGACCACCCCACGAGTCTCTGCACATTGCACCCTCTGCTGTCAGATCCCTCCCTGTAGGGCAGATAGGGCCAGCACTTGGCAGGTGGGGTTGCAATTTCCACTCACTCAGAAATTTTTGTGCTTTTTAAATACTTCCTTCCGAACTCACTCATACTTTTACCCTCTTGGTAAGCCTTGGCTACTGTATAATCCAGCTGATGGTCACATTAAGCAAGCTGTGATTCTTGGTTTCTTCTTTGTGTTGTCAGGTTTGGGGCAAACACCCTCTCAGCAGAGACAGTTTTGGAATATCTGTTCACACACACTGGCTGCACTCAGATTCTTCTCATATCACTTGCTGTTATCAGGTCATGTTAACAAGAGCAGACTGGTCAGATTCCCCATGCCATTTTCTAAAAATATTGGTGCAAATCGTATGTGCTTTATTTCACAGAAATAAATCTGGGGAAAAAAATTGCGTAGAATCATACAGTGACCAAATAATCATATAATTATAGGACTGCCAAATATCGATTTAAAGACTTATAATAATCATTCCCAGGTTTTAAGATGGGCCTCTTGGCTATGGAATATAATGCTTCCTGCACGGGGTTTGTTTATTTATACCTAGTTGCAGCTTCAAAGTACATCTATAACTGAATACATGTTTAGCCTGATAAATGTCTGATTTAATGATCTTTTGGATTTTGGTCTTTCTGGATGCTGAAGGTGGCTTTTCTCCCTCACAGGATGTCATTGTAGCCATAAGAATATATCTTATATTAATTCATCATGCGAGAATGTCCCGTGGTTAATGATGACCTAGAAAAATCATGAGGCTGCAGAATTGTGAGCATTCAAATAAACAGATTTTTCTAACTACGTTTTCATTTGCTATTACATTGATCCATCCTGGTTACTGGCTACATCTTTAAGGAATCTAAGCAGTATAATTTACAGAGGAGTTATGAATGGTTGAGTTAGTCTGTTCCTCTAAATGTTCCTATTTCAGGCTTCAGGTTTCACTGTGCTGCCTTATCAGGGCTTAGTGACCATATGTATCACCACCCTGCTGAAAGATTCTGTGTTTCCTATTAATGAATACTGTGGACCAAACCCAAAGATGGTAAAATCAAAATGATCAGACGTAGGTTCTCTCCTGTGATTCTTATAGATGAGCCCAATAAATTAAAATATGAGGGTATAGTTAATGTAGAGACTGTCACTTGAAATAAAGGATAGGCACCTATGCAGTTTTTGCATTAGAGTATTTCAGTGTGTTGAGCAGAAGTAAAAGTTAACATTTAAATTTCTTCTTGGGCATTCTTGTTAGTATCAACCTAATTGAGATCACAAAGGACATTTAGAGGTTTTACTGTACTCTAACTGACCCGTCACGGTAATGAACATAATTATTGTGGCTCTTTTTTTAACCTACAGCAAACTGTGATTGTTGAGCTTTGTCTCACATTATTCATCTGTATTAGCAGTGTGTACTGTACTACGTTGGCAGGGGTGAGGAAAGGAAAATGTGTAGTCTCTTTTAAAAAATTCAGATACGGGGACTGTTCAAATGTTTATTATTATCATTGTATAATTTATTACATTTCCAATTAGTGTATTATGCTTGCATGCTATATTCTTCATTTGGCTTGGGACAAAATTGTGCTTTTTCCCAAATGTGATCTGCTGGCATGCACAGAGTCTTGGATTTCAGTTTTTCTGTGTTATGTTTTGTTGCCTTCAGATTGTGAATTCTTTGTGGCAGAGACTTGTCTTATTTCTCTTTACATTTATACAGTGTTTCATGTCATGGGAATCCAGTTCTAACAGAACTCATCATGGGAAAGTACCATTCTTGTAGGGTTATGTAATTTATGACCTACCATTTTCCCACATGAAAATGGTAAGGTTTGAGATAAGCAAAATTAATACAAATTGTTTCCTTAATAAAGGCAAGGGGAAGACATTTCCAAGGGTATCTTACCTTCATGACTGTGGATGTGAAAAATGAATAATAGATGTAAGGCAGGCTCTTTTTATTGCCTACTTAATACCTCCAACATAAAACTGTAATTGAGCATAAAAACATAAATTCTCCTAGCACAAAACATTTCATATTAAGATAAACCTGTCAGAATGATGATACAAGCAATAACCTTGGATTACAAGAATGTGGGCTAGAAATCTTTATAAGTAATCTCACAAAAGTCCTCCCTTATTGACTTATACTTTAAGAATCAATTGCTTCAGATTTTCATTGGATTGAGAAAATGGTTGGGAAAGCCAGAATAAAATGTATATAAAATACTGATATCCTTATTTCTGCTTTCTCAAAACTTCAATCATGCAGTTTTAGCTCAGGAATGACTACTATGATTAGCTCTTTTTTATTTTTTTGGTCTTTTACATAGCCGAAAAAAAAAAAAAAAAAAAAAAAAGGCTCAGCCCCATTACAGATTTATATCTGAAATTCTGCATTTGTAAATACAGTGGTCTTTACTGTGTCCGCAATCAGCATTGTAATTTACAATTTAGGATATTAACATAAACGCATATTTAAAAGTAAGTATCTGGTGCCATCATCATTTACTCATCATTCATTTTTCAGAATGAAAGCTGAGCTGGTTGCTTTTTATATATCCTGTATTACAGGTAGACAAGGGCAATAATATCCATAGTAAGAGGCTATTTTTTGAAAAGAGGTGGCCTGTCTCTCCTATATAACACAGCAAGAGAAGAGATGCTCTGTTGGCCCATATTTTTCTGTTACAGTAAATGGGATTATCTTTTACTGCCTGCTCATTGAAAGCAAACCCAGAATTAGCTTTTCACAAAGTAGCAAAAATTCTAGCGATTATAGTGTAAAACCAGAAAAAGAATATTTTAGACTTTCAAATTGTTACGGAAACATTTCAATTTATCTGTGATTTCATTAAATCTGAATCTTTAAGTACCTAAATTTATAGCTGGATTTGCACTGAAAGTGTCCTTTAATGAAATGGAAGTCTTTGCTCAGGAAATATTTAATGCAATTAAAATAAAAGAAGGATTGCAGCACTTTTAATTGGAAAGATTCAGTTTATATTAGAGGCAATACGTTTGGACATTCAATCTTTTTTGTGGAGTTTAGTTGGTTGAAAATATTTTATCCTATATGTATATCTCATTAAAGTAATCTAATAAGAAAAATATGTATCCTAATCATACAGACATGCTACAAGATATTTCTACATTGTCTTTTGGCCTACAGTATATACATATAGACAGTAAGATATAAATTAGTATGTCTTTTTAAAAAATATATATTTTCCAAAATTGGTTCAGTCGAGTCCTCTGTCTCTCAACATTTTAGGCAGCAAATAATTTTCCTCAAGGCTGTCCCTCAAATTCACTTAATCTGTGTTCTAAGTGAATCACATTATAGGACAAGGAAGCTCAGCTTCAAACCTATAGACTCTTTGGGTTCTCTGTGTGCCAAATTTTCACTAATGCTAGGGGTTTCTGTTGGTCTTGAGGTAAGCATATAAATGCTTATTATGAAGAAGGCTGTCATTTTTTGTGTCTTCTATAAATAGAAATGCAAAAATAGCAGTAGCTCATTTTTTTAACAGGAATTCTACTGCAAACAGCAAGACTGAATGAAACTATATACTCATGTCCTTCTCAGTGCCCTACAGAAATAATTTGATAGGTCAGTGGATGGAGTAATCTACATGTGTAACACTGGTTTTGCAGATATCATTTTTTTCCAGTTTTGTACTCCAAACAGCAGCATTATAATGCTATAATATTATAATGCTGCTGCTTCTTTTGAGAACACACAGAGAATCATTTCTGAGGAGAAGAGACAACGCAGAAAGAACCAAGTCTTGCCAATACCGCCTAAGGAGACTTTCTGCTGTGCCTTTTGCAACTGGACTTGTCTATCTCGCACTGGCCTTTTTAACCACCAACGTGCTTGTAGCAAGTGTGGGTAGAGTCCTTCTCAAATCTTCATTTGCGAAGCCTCGCCATGATGATGATGATGTACTCCAAACACATGGCACATATAATTAAAAAAAATAAATGCCTGAACCTTGCTTCAGAAATTATATTTAAAACAACCTGTAAAAAATATGTATCTCCCTGTACGAAGAAGTTAGAATTTCCCTCTTAGATAAAACAGTATAAACTTTTTTACTTAAATAAAAAATTGTATATATATTTTCAACAAACTTAGTTATAGAACAAATATCAGGACATTTCTTTGCCCCTTCTGCTTGTTTAACCGGACACTGTCTGTGAGCAAATAAACAGGGTACCATGGGAAAGTCCAGCAACCCACTGGAAAAAAAAATCATTATCAAGTGATGCAATTCCAAATCAAAGCAAAAGTGCTGCAGTCTGGGAAATTTTCTTGCACTTCTAATCCATGGTATTTTTATTCTGTGATTTGATTGTTGTTGTGTGAAGTTGCCCTGAGGCAGTTGTCTCTACTTTTTAATTTCAGAGTTCTCTGACTTGAAGTCATGTAGCCATGGCCATTATGTTCCAGTGCTTTCCCTGTTGCAGCTTTTATGCTTCATGTCAATATACTAAGTTCATATATACGTAATTAATTAGCGTGAGGGTATCAATAGTTTAATTCCTCATCCAGCAATTCAGTGCTAGGAGCAATTAGGAAGGAAAAAAGTCTGTGTTACTTTGCAGGTAAGGACTTGTATTGGCTGGTGAATGAATAATTAGACTGCAGGTTCTTCTGGATAACAACTGTTCCTTACATTTATGTTTGTTTAATGTGAAACACAACAGGTCCCTATTCATGCAACAAAATTAATGAAGTTCAACTAAAATCCTCTTAAACCCTGTATCTGTTAAAGTCAGTGGTCATTTTGCTGCAGATGGCAGTGGTGACAAGAATAAATTCTCACTTCTAAGCACAAGCTGCTATTGTTAAAGGAAGATTATCATAAATGTGTATTGTTTTTTTTAAATATAAATATGTCTAATGAAAGAAAAACAATCAAAGTGAAGAGAAACAAAAATCTGACTGGACAGGTGGTCACAAAGATAGCAGTGCCAGAATTTCTCACAGTCTAATGGCATCATTTACTTCATTTTTCTTAAATAGAAATAAACTTTCCAAAACCAGTTAAAAATAAAAGAAATATTTGACCTAAATTTTTCTACCGGTGTGTCACTGAATGTTTACATTATAAGCTGAAAATAGTTTGCTAAGTAGTCAGCATTTAAGAGCAATTTAGATTAAACATTTTCATGTTCATTTGTGCAATGCCTCTGGTATTTTAGCAGTATAAAAAGATTTTCTTGGCTTCAAACCATTGGATCAGGGTGATTTTGACATCCTTAATCTCTCCTTAAGAGCATTAGGGACTTCTTTTATTTAAAAATCTGAGTGGTAAAAGGTAGAAAGAAGTAATTTTCTAGAAATAGTGCTTTTAAAAAAGTTGTGTCAGCAAACACTGTGGATAAAAGAAATGACTGAATTCTAAGCTAATGGTTCCAAAGATAGTGCAGAAATAGAGAGTTTGCAATGTCTAAGGATATGATTTTGAAGCAAATGTATAGCCTTGAGCGGACTAGTCTACATGCTCATGTATGTACAAGGAATTCAGCCTCAAGCTAAGAATCCTCATTGCAAGGAAAGATGATTCCAGCAGAAACAGTCTTTAGCGGTCTGCGTGTTAACTCACGTCTAAAAACACAATCCGCTCAGTAGTAGTATTGCCTATTCCTGGTGGTAGAACACTGCTAGTAGTGTGGGAATTGCTCTTCGGTTGTGTGACTTTTTAGGCCAGTGACTCATATGTTAATGAGTTAATTATTGATACACATTTCATTGAATAGATGAGTGATCCTTTTTAATTTTAGCAGGAGTTAAAGATGGTTTCATTTCCACTATAAAGCTATTGCTAGCACTTGGGAGCACACTAGAGTATCCTTTGGTGATGATAAGAGGTAAAATCACAGTTTATAAGTTACATAGCTATGGTAGATCAGCTCTCCAAGGTGATTTGGATGGTACATTAACATTGGCGAATCTGACCAGGATTGGTTTAAGTAAAAAATTAATGCCCGGTCTTATGTCCATGAAGCAAAGTTTGTTCCACCTTTACAGGATGGTCTTTTGGAAAACAGTCAAAGAATGTAAGGGTCATCAAGGACACTGTTCAGTTGAACATGAGCTTCAATGTGATGTGGTGGCTGATAGAAGAAGTGTAATTCCTTTACATAAGCAGAGGATCATCGGTTGTAATTGCACCTATGTATGACATTGACGGAAGTATTATTGAATGCAGTGGCCATTTCTGATGTTCATATTTTCAGAAGAATGTTTATAATTAGGATAGAACTTCAAAATGTGGGAGAAACCTGTCCTTTAGAAAGCCTCATTGCCTTCCCATGCAATGCCTATTTATTGCATGAATTCCAGCCACATCTGCATAATAAGACACCAGTTTATAGCAGAATGTCCTACCTTCCCTTAAATACTGTATATTTTCACCTTGTTTCAAATTTCGATATCATCCCATTCTTTAATCCTGTGCTGTACTGATGATACCTTCCAATTTTGCGAAGTACAAGTTTAAAAAATTAAGTATCTATAAAGTCAAAGTCAGATAGTTAAAGTGTTATTAATCTCAAAGCGAATACTTACGGAACTGTAATAACGAAATTATTCTAGCATAACACATTCATTTTTTTACTTTTTAGCTTTTAAAATCTTACATTAGAGAGAAAGTAATACAAGTTCTACACTTTCATTGCCATGTGTTAGCTCCACTGAACTCCAGACCAATTAAATTTTCATTTTCTAGTCTTAACAGAAAAAAACATATTTAGCTTGGCACAGAGCTTTACAACTTTGTAAACTTATATTGCCTTTTATTTCATTTTTCCTTTACCTTTATGGGTTTAATTATACTTTGCTTCAAAATTTCTTGTAAAGCCTTTCAGCTATTAAGGTAAGATTAATGAGTCTGTAATTGCCAAGATCACTTTTATCAGTTTCTTAAATATGTACATGGCACTTGCTATGCTTCAGTTATATGCTGCTTTCTTGGTTTTGTTAGATTTGTTAGCAATGCTTGTTCTTGGATTTATGTTGTCATGTTCTCATTTTCCAGGGACTGGAGGTGATCCAGTCATACTGGGATATTAAACTCTTTGGATGGTATTTCATGCTGATATGTTGTATTCTGTACACTCATTCCCATTCGCCTTTGCATGTTTTTGATTGTTATTTTTATCAACATATCAGATAATATAATCCAGAGAAAGACTAATGAAAAATGAAACAATAAAGAAAAGCTTTTTTGACTTTCTGGGCTGCTGACTAAGACTGAGGCAGATCCAGTTCAGCTGTCTGGCAACTTCGGGAGGATTCAAATACCTAAGTTGTCACAAATGAGTGCTTTAAGGTCACTCAAGAAATAAGTCAGGATGCATTAATTTAGGCACTGATAGGAGTGCTTGGCTGTTTGTAGTCTGTTCCCATTTGGATCATCAGACGTTCAGTCTTTACAGACAGTGCAGTGTTGTGAGTTGAGAGAAAAGCAAAGAGTAGTGACTTCTACCCTAAGAGCATGCACCTATGACCTGATTGTGTTTCCTATGCGCTGTCATGTTGTGCCATTCAAGGTCCCCTCCTGCTTCTTACCTGGCCTCGAGGTGTCACCTCCTGCTGAAGCAAAGGGTCTGCCCTGTGTTCTGTGCCGTATCTGCCAGTCCCACGTGCAAGTTCCCCCATGGTGCATCTCAGATGACACAGGGCACGTAGTCTGATGGAAAGGAAGGAAATTTCAGTGACTAATGTTACTGTACATTGGACCATATGCCATAGTATTAGGTGTCTGCCACTAGTCTACAGTGTACAGACTTTATGGCTTATGCATCTCTGTTCTCTAAAGGTCTCCAAAAGTATGTTTATGTTTTGCACTAACTGTGACCTGTGATAGCAGGTTAGGTTCCTTAAGCTCCCCTAGACATCGCTAAGGACTGAACAAAGTCTACCATAGAAACAAGATAATAAGCTCTCTGAAGAGCAAAAAGAAGGGAAGCTTACAGTTAAATGTACTTTCTTATGCCTAGAGAAGGAAAATGTGAAAGAGAAGACCAGACTAATATTTTCAGCATGCTTTCTTAGTGGCTATATTCTTTACATATTAGACATATTAAATAACATTATTTTTATTTCCCTAATAATTAGTTAATCCCATAATTGATTCATTGCATATGTACCTATTGACATAACTGGTTCACTCCATTACTGATTATCTGTCACTCCATTACTGATTATCTATGTTATTGATTCATACTACTTTATTTCTCTCCGTATTTACTTCATGCAGTAGTTGATTAATCATATAATTACTTCACAGTTTAATTGAATCATTGCACTATTGAGCAATTCCACAGTAATCGCTTTCAAGATAATTGATTACTTCTCACTGTGACCAACCAGAACTCACCTGTCATTCTTTACAGTCCACTTTGTATTTCTTCTCTTCTCCTTCTCAAAACTGTCCTTCTCTTTCTGTAGTTCCCATTGACTCTATATATCCTTCTTTTCAGTATCCATGAATTAGTTCTCCATCTCTTTCCCATTTGGTTAGTTATCTCCTTGATCATGTGCTTGATCTGCTTTTTTTTCCCACTCCAGCTACATCCACTTCAGTGTGACATTTGCTCATTCCATCTTCCTGATCACAATATAGTGCTAGAATCTCAAAAGGAAACAGTCCTCATCATTTCTCAGAGCCTCCAAGTAATTTTTCTTACCTTCCATCTGGTTTTGATTTTGTTGATCATATTAGCCTGTATTAGCTTTAAGGCCCTCAAGTCCTTCTATTCCTCTTGCAATCTCTCTCTGCCATTTCTGGTCTTACAAGAGTCCATCAGGACCTCTTTCTTCCATTTGTGTTTTGATGATCATATCCACTTCTGATTTCAAATTCCCACTTTTTACTTACCATTAAGGCAGCCATTTTATACTGATCTGATTGCCTCTGTATGTTCTCAAATTGCACTGGTTTTAGGCAGCTTCTGAACTTTTTTTTTCTTTTAGTTTGAGTGTGACCAAAATTTAAACTGTTTCAAATCATAAACTACAAAGGCAATGATAGAAACATCAGAATTGATTACGCTGAATCACAGCAAGGTCTGTCTATCTCAGAATCTTTTCTCCCTTTAGCAGATGATAAGGAAATGACTATAGCTAGAAAAATGCCAAATGATACTTTTGCCGACTTCCTGCCCTCAATTACAGTCACCCAGTATTTACAGACTTCCATAATATACAATGTAGCCTTGTATCTCCAGACTTCTCTTACAGTGTGAACAGTTACAGTCAGTTTAATTTCTCCCTCAATAGATGCTAAACTTCTGATTATTCTTACTGTGACTTCTCTTATTTTACTTCATGAAATGGAGAAGTAAAGATTTCATGCAGCTGGCCAAATTATGAAAGAATGCTATAATGATACAGTAGCAAATTTAAGGGGGTTTTGTTCTCCTTATACCCTTTTTTTAATAAACCTTACTTTTAATCTGCCTTTTTAACTACCATTAATTTGATGTTTCCAAAAAACTACATATAGTATCTACCCTCAGGGTAACATCTACTTTAAAGCCGATCATTCACATTTATACCTATATTTTCCAGGTGTGTTATAATCTGTAGTAACATCTAATCAACGAATCTCTCAATATTATGATGTTGTTAAACTGGTTTTAGTTTTATATTGCACAATTTTTCTGTTGTAAACAACTTTGTCTCCTTACCTTTCAACACTTTCCCTGATTGTCATGAGCAACAGAGGGTCCAGCACGAACTACTACAGAATTCTACCAGTAATCTTTTGTAATGGAAACTGATTACTCATTTGTGTCCATTGCTTCTCACTTTTAAATCAGTCAATATTCCATGCAAGAGCATTTTTCTTTATCATATGTTTAGTCTGTTTAAGTCTCTTATAAGAGACATTGTGGAAAGTTCTGTTAATCCAAAAGCATGTATTTGACCAGATTACTCTTCTTTCTCATGGTCATCCTTTCCATCAGTGAAGGAGATCCCTGTAATACTTCCTTCCACCAGAACTCTATAGACACTTACTCATTGCACCAGGAGACCTGTAATTTCCTTGTGTTCTCCTGTTCCCCTCATATTCTGCCACTGAGAAAAACTTGTGGACACATTTGGCCTAAGCTTGACTTAAATTTTGTCTTGTGTCTAGTAGTTGGTAGGTTTGCAATTATATATTTAAACTTCTTCAGAAGTCCTGCAGAAGTGCTGCTGATTATGGTTATGTCTTAGTATTTTCTCGCTCATATTTTCCATTTTATAAAGTTCCTTGGATTTTTTTTTTTCCAAAGATAGATCTACTTAAGCTAGGATAATGATCATAATGCTAGATCTACTCTAGCATAATGAACATGATCTGCAAATTACCCCAGGATCTGGACTTTTCTCTGTAATAGCTGAGAGATCCTGTTACACTATTATTATTCAATGACTCTACAGACTTTTTAGCAGTTTTATTGCCTAAGATGTATTTGAAAGAATTTTTTACTGATTTTTTTACCTTTTGCAAGTCAGTTCTCAAAATCCTGTTGGGCTGCATTTGTAGCCCAAGAACATGTATCTTGTGAGGGCATATTCTTTAATGCTTTCCTCATATGAACACATATCCATCTTTCAATGGTATGTTATTATTTAAAACAGCCTTTTATTTTGCCATATAACTTTTCTGACTATCTAAAGTAAGATTAAGGTTTTTGTGAGAGCTGGCATACATTTACTCTGAGCTTGAGTCTTAGAACACTTAGTCTACTGATGTGTTTCACCCTTTTAGCTCCTCCTTTTAATTTCCTTTAATTTTCCTTTACTATAGTTCTTTGGGTGTCTTACGTTTATTATGTAATAGTAATGAGGTTTCTTTGTTTAATTTTAGTGCATGATGATCACAGTTTATATTTCAATTAGGACAAGTCCTTTACATTCAAGATTAAGAATGATCACTAAAGGTATCTGAAAATTTAGGCATCACAGTCCTCTCTGATATGAGACTGTGTTCACAAAGAGGATTCTCCCATTAATGAGTGTTTTCTGCTCTTGCATCTCAATGACCTTTTTTTACAAATCTAGTCATTGTTTTTATGTTAGTTGAAAGACTGATATACAGCAGTCCTTGAACTATATTCTTCCTTTTTAGCCCACTTAGTTTCAACCTGTAGAAATTCTGTGATGCATGTTCATTCAATTAATTTCATTAATCTCAAGACTTTGTTGAACATTCATTAAGAATTTGTCACAGGCGCTTCTTGTGGTCTATTGTAATATAACTAATTCTTGGGTATTGTATGTGTCATGCTGACCACCTTGTTTCAGCTGTGCCAGACATGCCTGCCCAGTTTATCTTGTTAATTAAAGCCAAGCATTCAATTTTATTTATATATCTTTTTTGGTGTCTGAGTAGAAATGCACTGATTTTTGATCTTGGTCTGCTCAGATGTTTTATTTGGTATTTAAACTGAACTTTAGTTTTTAAGATTGCTCTTTGCTATTTAAGGCCTGAATGATATTACCTTTTCTTTTTTCTTTCTCTTGTCTTGAAGTTGTTTTATTGCTCTCTGCCCTGAAAGATGTGTCATTTCACACTTGGCTTTTCTGTACTAGGTTTTGTTCCCCTTAATTTATGTCACTCATCTCTCCTCTGGTCTACTTGAGTGACAATGACTCAGCTTCATTTTTGGTTCAGCTGAAATCCATCCTTTCCTTACCATCTCTCCGTATTCTCCAGTTCATCTCAGAAAATGCTACCATGTCTAGTCTCTTAGAGAACAGCTTAAATTTTCCCTGTGTCCTTTTTCTGCTGTAAGCAATGGTCTATGTTTCATTGTTTTCATGGTCACAGGCATTATACACCCTACTAAACATTCAGCAGCCTTTTTCTATTGTTTGAGATCCCAGCTTCCCAGAGGGGTATGCTAGATGCAGGATTATGTGAAGCAATCATTTAAGGGGGAAGTTCCATTGATTGGTTTGCTTACCCCTTTCAGCTAAGTGTGCTTTTCCTTCAAGGTGTTCTCTCCTGTCATCGACACGGTGTCTGTGAGGGTTCTGCAGTGTGGTCTTGGGAGCTTTGTAACTAACTGAGCCAGAGTTCATTCTTTCGCCAATACAGCTGTTTTCTCTAATAGTATGGGAGAACTTGTTTTATGACTGCAAGGGTATATAATAATATTTTTTAGCAAGAAAACCATAGGAAAAAAGACATTGCATTAACCATAAACATAGTATTTCTATCACAGAAAAGAGATAGGCAACAACAAAAGTACTGAAATATTCAAATAACTTTGCCCATATAAGAAAGTGCAGGGTCAAAACCAGTAGAAACACAAGGAGTATTTGGAACCTTCCTTCAGATTTGGCCATTTAACATCTGTTAGACTTAGTTAAATCCTGGAAGATAGGTCAATAGATACGTTTACATATCTAGTAATTTGAAATCTTTCAGGTCAAAGTCAGGCCTTTATAAACACGAAAGAATTTCTGTCTTTAAGTAAAGGTCTTCTCATAAGCATTTGTTATGGAACTTCAGAGGAAGAAGGAATATTGAGGAGTGAAGGGCAGAGGAATGCAGTGGAGGAATTTATTTTAATTGTGCATAGAGGCAGCTTGCTTCTTTCCAGCTAAAATTTCTCTAATTTGTTTTCGGTAAACACCACCACTGATTTAGTAATGATTGATTTATATTTATGTAATGCACTTCATCTAAATAAATCCCAAAAGATTTAATAAATTTACCAAGAGATAGAACTAATTGTAGATAGTTTTAGAAAAAAGTGTTTAAGCCAGTATTGAATTTTAGTTATGTATAAAGTGAGCATGTACCAAACATTAATTGGATACGTCATCTCATTTTGTAACATTCTCACAGCCTTTTTTTTTTTTTTTAATAGAAAATATGGTCCACCAAGTGAAGCTGTGAACTGGGGCGCAGAAGTTCTGTATTCACACTGAGTTCAGACAGAGTTCCTGAAGGACCATTTTTAACTCATGGAATTTGTCCAATGTTTCTTTCTTTCTCTGTTACACGGAGTTGGCATTTATACTGTAAAAAAAAAAAAAATCATTGTCATTTTTTTGGGAGTAAAGACTGCTGATAGCTAAGGGCTATACATAAATAGCACACTCTGCTGGAATGAAAAAAAAAAAGAGAGATATTGTTAGGAAAAATATAACCATGGACATTTAATTTTTTGTTGGAATTCCATCAGTACGTCCCATCTAATAGTAAAATATTAACATTGAAGGTGTTTTCATGGGAAAGGCTATAGAAAGATCAGCAAGTATCATCAATTTCTTTCATAGAAGCTTACTAGAGGATTATCTTTCTACTGAACCACATGCTTTATAAGTGTCTTATATCTTGTATTGAATATTAAGACAGTAGCATCACATTAATTTAGACATTTTGGTTCCTAAAGTTGGTTTTTAGACTGTGGACAATATCTCTTTAAGTAGACTTGAGATGGAAACCAATAACATACGCAGCAGTTCCAAGTCTGTGTGGGTTGCCATATGTATATGATGCATTTAGTGAGGTGCAATTAACCTAGACATTGTGGTTTATACATTGGGGTACTAAGATGAATGAGACCCTGTTGCAGTGTTCACAAAGAATTGCTGTAATGTGTCACATAATCTGAAGATGCTTTGTATAAATAATTCCTAACAGTTTTTTCAAGTATCACTTCCCTGTATGGAGGATGTATGAGATGTGGCCAGCCATAATAGATTAATAGGCATGAATCAGATGGGGAAATAGTATGCATTGTTTCAGGAGATGCTTACCAAGGGTAGGATTGATCTTAGACCAGCTTTAAAAATTAAAGAAATGAAATCTTTTTTGACAGAGCCATGTATCTAACGGTTTATCTCCATTGACTATGGATGTAGCCTGGGTGACTGCTTTGTCTGTGATAGTTTAAATGCATCAAATGCTCTCATGGATAAATAAGTTTTACATGGCTAAAACTAATCAACTACTTACGACCTCATCAGCTGTCACTTTTGCCAATAATCTTTTCATTGTTAATGCAATGTACTGCAGTGTCCACCTACCCCTTTTAGGTGGTCCAAGGTCATCAAAACAGATTCATCGTCAGCTTCCATGTAACTTTGAAGTCTGCAGCTTTTATTTTAGATCTGCACAGGAGCTTTTCAGCCTTCAAGCCTGTCTCCTCTTTATTTGTCTGTATCAGCCTTTAGGCATCCTGTCTTCTTAAAACTATGTCACAGTCATGTCTTTGGACTAAATACAGTAGCACTGCTCTTACACAGGGCCAACCCATTCATCTGGGTTCCTTCTACAGCTCGGGGAGCAGATGCTCTCTTGGTCTGAGAGGTGATCTAGAGAACTAATTTTGGTTAGATGTTTCACTTTTAAATAGGTAAAGTGATGAAAATGCAGTAACAAAATATTATATATATTTTATTAGTAAACTTAGTTTCTACACCATTTAAGGACAGTACTTTTCCAGTGTTGATTTTTATAGAATGCTCAGAAAATATATGTTAAGTTAGAAACTCATGTCAGTTAAACTGTGGTGTCAATCCACTAATTCAAACTCATAAAATATGCAGTGTTTACCTGCAACAGCAATTGCATATAAAACGATACAACTGCTACATCATGTATGTACACACTAGTCACCAGAAAAGACATTATATCGCTGGTCAAATGTTAGTTATGAATATCCATTTTTTAGTGTCCACACTATTTATAAGAAAGAAATTAAAAGCTTGGTTTTTCGGTAAATTTATATTGTAACATGGGTGATGATTTTTAAAACCTACGTAGACCTGCTACACTGCTTCACTGAATAAATAGCACTCTAGGCAAAGTCAACCATTTTGCAAATACATGTTATTTACATAATCCTTTTCACAGAAGTATACCAAATATTTCCAAGATCTGTTTGTGAATAGTGTTAATTAGAAAGGCAATTTATCTTTTAATGGACCCTAAAAGTGATTATGGTCTTTTCAGTTGCACTTTCTTTGTTTACAAGTTGTATCTCAAGAGATTTTTGGGAGTATCTTTTGTCAGTGTAGGTGTAGCGCTTAAAGTCCATGCATGTTGAGTTCTTAAAATCCATGCATGTTGTTTCTTAGAGTGATAAATTATGTTTCCTACACTATAAAGATCTGCATTACATTAGTTTCAATATCAAAGAACTTTTGATTTACATATGTTGTGAAAACGAAAGCAGTGCTTTCTCATGCCTCCCCATTTTTGTGTAAGTTATTTCTGTGACAACTGTGGAAGCTTCTGGAAAGTTCCTTCTGTAGTTATACCTCCCAAAATGCAGATTTATGTACTTCAACTGCTGATTAATGAAGCTATGGTATCTGTGACTCAAGTCAGATTCTTTGATGTGATTATTTTGATGAAACTCAACAGTATTTATGTAAGCTTTTGGGGGTTATTTTACTCTTTTGTCATGCAGTCTGCCTTACACCATATTGATGAAAGTCTACATTAAATAACCGGAAGATCCAACTACTTTATTTATTTAATGTACTGAATATGCAAATTATTTTCTTAAGATTGGATATGTTTTAGTTTCTATTAAAAAAAAAAAGAAAAAGAAAAGAAGGTGGCATTAGTTCATGCCTCTGTATTTGGATCTGCTATGAGAAGGGGTAACTTTCTTTCAAGGTTCTGGTTTTGCCTTGCTTTCCCCAAGGCAACTACGTGTTTCCCTAGCAGGACTTAGTAGGTAGTGAGGAGTGAGGCCCGAACAAGTTGTCTGCACATTTATGCAGATTGCCTAAGGAAAAACTCGCAGTGATTGCTGTCACCCTGTTGTTATCTGAGAGAAGGATCGTTCTGACAGAGGCAATTGCTGCCCCAACATTTCTGTTAACATAAAGATTGATTCTACCCTTAGGCATTGTTTTGGGGTCTCAGTGGAGCTCGTTTCCCTTGTACATACTTCCTTCCTGTCTTTCATGCTTGGCATTAGTAAACATATTTCAAACCACAGGAATTAAAATTGTACATGAAGGATGTTGCTTGGTGCTGTAATTCAGACTGACCTGAATCTAAAAGTCAAGAGTGTGTGGCCAGTGTATAGATAGGCTTTATAAAATAAATATTAGAGATGGCCTTCAAGAAGGATCTGGTGTTGAAGTATTATTACCATCACTACCATTACCAGAGGGAAAAATATGTATTTTTAATTAGGGAATATTATAGAATGTGATTTTTTTAGTAGGTGGTTGGTTGGGTTTTGTATGATAGAGCTTCAGTTCCCCTTTCCAAGGATATACATCAGTCCTTAGATAATCGTTATGCTGGGAATGATTTGGTACGACAGCTGAAGAAAACATCTGTAATCCCTTCTGACAACATAAGTTATTTAGTATTTTTAAAGTTAATTCGATATTTCTGACTATAATCATATTCAGAAATTCCTAGCACAAAACAAATCTATTATTGAAGAAGTCTGTAGTAGTTCTTATTATTTATTGTATTTAGCTCCACCACAGTAGGGGTTTTAAGTTTTTTTAAAAGAAGCTGGATATTAATGCCAGAGGCCAGCAGATAATGAGATGACTTATGCCACAACTAGAATGGCCTATTAGAAAAATTAATTTTTGAGATGTCAAATGCAGTATGTATGCAGATAAAATTAACAAAAATATAGCATGTAATTTCCCCTATGTTATTTTTGTATTGCTATGATTTATTTCTGCAAACAGTAGTTGGTTGGGAAAAAAAAGGCAGTTACTCCCCTAGTCATGACAATGATTGAGAGCTGGTTGAGCATCCAGCTGCTTGAGTAGACCTGTTTTGTCACCAAATGCATGCTCCTGTAATCTACAAACCAAATGCAGGACAGTAAAATTTATTCAAGCAAGAAATACAAATTTACCTCTCTCTGATCAGGATTCCCACCAATTCATCACTTTAATGTATGCTTTGCCTCAGCATAAAAGCCTACTTAAAGGGCTTTAACTTACTCTGATATGACATGTTGAACAAAGTAACACTATTTAGGGAACAAGCCCTGTTGCAGTTAGCACCACAGTTAACTTGATGAATTCTAATACTGAGAATAATTTACTGAAAATGACCTGTTGTGTATCACCTATTCAGTGAAGAGGCAGGGGAGAGTAAATCCCCCTTGTGACACAGCTGCAGAACCAAACGAAGGTCACGGGCTTACATTTCAATATTGAGCTTGTTTTCATTTGTGTTATCTGTAGTCTATGAACTTCTGACTTTGTTATTTAGTGTGATTGGTATATTGATTAGTAAAGGTTTTGTTAGTTCACAATGCTGGAAAAACACAGTAAGGCTAGAAATAAGCACCCCTTGTATCTTATTTGCTGTATTAAAAATAATCCTTTAGACACAATTTGTTACTGTCTGGTTTTCCCTGCTGGGTGGTAGTCATCTAGATCTTAAATGTTGACTTCATATGAGTAAATAAATTAATAATTTTTGTAGAGTATAGGATACTATTCCTGTTGGAGCCCAGTACTCAGTGACCATCTTCTTTCGGATATTCCAGGTGTGGAAGGTTTAGTGTTTAATAACAGATTTGCTTATTTGAGATTGTGTGATTTTACATGGGATTTTGAGGTAGCAGAGCTATACAAAAATACATGTCAACCCAGTGCCAGGACAAATGGCACTTTGCAGAACACAGCATTTTTTGTGTATGGTTGAATCACAAATGTGAATGTTGCCAGTCTGTATAATATGCTCATTGTCGTGGCACTGGGCATCCTCAGTGGCCAGGAGGGAATACATGGAGTGTGAAGTCAGTTCGAACCCTTTGCTATCCAAAGCTCTTTTCGTGTACTGTTCTATTACTTTATGTTTGCTGGAGGTGCATATATACCTCCCTACGCTGCTCCAGCATGTGCAGGAAGAAATTTGCTCCCTGTGAATTAACTTGTGCATGAACATTGGTTCGTTCGTTAAATTAATATAACCAGTTGCTTTCCACAAACTGATTTCAGATATATTTATCTAGACCAAAGGTACCCTTTGGGCCTGTTTGTGTGCAGCCAAGTTCATCTCTCTTTGCAGCAGCTGTCGCCAGTCACTCCCTACATCCTGCCATGTGCCTTGGGGGTACATTGCCCTTGGCCATCTCCTCCGAGTCTTATTCCATTGTAAGGGTTTAATAATTGATCACAGTTCCTCAAAACAATGCACAATGCTAATTTAATATCCACAACCTCACTGGGACCTTTGCAAGGAATTCCTCTTTCTACAAATAAGTCAAGCTTTATTTGTAGTGGGGCTGATGGTTCTCTGCAGACATGAACACAGTGGGGTGTCTTGAGCAGTGAATTGCAGTGATAGTTCACTAGATCAGAACCTCTTCAGGCAATTGTGAGGGTTACACCAATCACTGTGGATGCTGATGTTAAGCATAACACTGATAGGACAAAAAGAAGATGGTGTTTTTTTAAAGTAAATATTATATTCAAGGAAATAAATAGCTTAATAACATCATCATAATTGAATAAAAATTGAAGCCCTCTAAAGCTACTCTAATGTCCTTCTGCTGGACTACAGCACACCTAGAGCACCCTCTGTGTCTGTCTCTCCAGCACTTGGGATGAATCTTGTGGCTTTTGATGCCCCAGTATTTTTGAAGTGTGGTTAATGGGGTCATGACTGGTGATACTTATCTGCTGTATTGCTTTTGGCTCCAGTTTTAAAACAAAAAGCTTTCTTGTATAGTTTTTCTATGATATTTCAGAGTTCTTAAACTGTGTGGTTAAACAGAGATTTAATGAAATGTCAAAATGATCAAAACATTTTTGCCTTTATGTTACTTAGTGACAGAAGCATTTATTACTGGTGATTTAGTGGACTGCATACGGGGCTAGACTTCCTCTCCATATCACTCTTCAGAAAAGGTTAGCATTTGGATTTTAGCATTGGGTGTTCCATCTAGCTCTTCACAGGTGCTTGTGTTTCTCACAATAGTGGAGAGTAGTTCAACAATTCCTAAACAATTAGGCCTATATTTGATGCAGTCAGACTGAGTGGTGCCAAAAACGAGTGCCCCGTTCTCCTTCAGTTACTGTCAATGTAGAAAAAGTAAGCCAGTCCACATACATGGTATGATGAGCTTTTTAACTGAATTATGGATGGGAAGTTTTGTAAATCCAGAAAATAAGATTTGTTTCAGCTGTTAGCCTTTTTCATAATGATGCAGACTCGTGAAATTTTCCTTTTAGTTACGAGCATATGCATACATGCACATGATGCATATATATATATAAGGGCAGTATTTACATATAGGTAATACAGATATGACAAGGGACTGCTAAAGGAACTACCAGATAATCTTTGCACAGTATTTCGGCATTCTAAATGTGTTTCACCTAAGCTCCTGTATTATCAGGGGGGCTGTTCGAGCAGTGTTGATATCACCAGAGAGCAGAGGTTGTAATGTGGTCAGCTCTGCTCCTGGGCTCTGGCTGTTTCTTGGTGCTCTCAAGGCTTGCACTGGCAAGGTGTGCTAATTAAAGACATAGCAACTGTGTCCTTCAAGAGAGGTTGCTTGGGATTGCTCTTCATTTTTTTTGTGCAGTTTTCTGAGTCTTTTCTTGTTATGGCCTTCAAGAAATCATTGCAATAACAGTCTTAAATATCAGTTTACATAAATGTAAATATATTAAAGGAGAGTTTTGCAAAATTCAGTTAGCTTGTGTAAAGCTGTTATCAGTTTTGTCTAAGTTATTGTGTCTGCTTTTTTGAGTTTTGAATAATGTTTAGATCTGTGTTTAATTCAGTATTTTGGAGGAGTTTCTATGTTGTTACAAATATATATGTATTTAATTTACTCTTTCAGGTAAAACTAATGTAAGGGGTTACATTTTCTGAGTAGAAAGTTCCATTATCCCACCAGTGTTAGAAGAATCCAAGTTGAATGTATTATATTGGCATGAGCTTCTCTTAATGGCATCTCTAGGGGAGCAAAAAGAAGTGTTCTCTTCTACTGGAGCATTACAAACTGTGCAAGGATTCTTTTTTTTTTCCCCTTGAAAAACTATTGAATTGGTTGAACTACAGAATTTTAGGTTCATGGTTCATTTAGGTGGCAAAAAGAGTTGTACCGAGCTCTAAGAGAGCAGAACATATTGAAGAAAAGTGCTAAATAATTTTGAACTATACAGTTTACAAGCTTGAGAACTGGGCCCATGGGAATCTCATGAGGTTCAACAAGGCAAAGTTCAACGTGTTGGAGCAACCCCCAGTATCAGTACAGGCTGCAGGATGAACAGATCGGGAGTAGCCCTACCAAGAATGACTTGGGGTGCTGGTGAATGAGAGGCTGGACATGACTTGGTCATGTGCACTTGCAGCCCGGAAAGGCAATTGTGTCCTGGGCTGCATCAAAAGCAGCGTGTGTAGCAGGTTAAGGGAGGTGAGTCTGCCCCTCTGCTCTGCCGTTGTGAGACCCCACCTGGAGTGCTGCATCCAGTCTGGGGTCCCCAGCACAGGATGGATATCGACCTGTTGGAGCAAGTCCAGAGAAGGACCACCAAGATGATCAGAGTGATGGAGCACCTCTCCTATGAGGAAAGGTTGAGGGACTTCGGATTGTTTGGCCTGAGGAAAAGGTGGCTTTGGGGTGGTCTAATGGCATCCTTCCAGCATCTGAAGGGAACTTACAAGACTGATGGAGGGGGACTGTTTACGAGGGCATGAAGTGACAGGACAAGGGGGAATGGCCCTAGGATGAAAGAGAGTGGGTTTAGATGAGATATTAGGAAGAAATTCTTTACTGTGAGGGTGGTGAGGCACTGCAGCAGGTTGTCCAGAGAAGCCGTGGGTGCCCCATCCCTGGATGGAGCTCTGAGCAACCTGGTCTAGTGGAAGGTGTCCCTGCCAACAGCAGAGGCATTGGATGTAGATGATCTTTAAAAGTTCCTTCCAACTCAAATCATTCTATGATTCTGTTCCTGGACAAGCCTTTTCTTCATCCTCTGATTTATTTCTTTTTTTTTCCAATATGTTCTCTCTTAGCATCATTATTCCCTTTGTGTCTCTTTTGTATTGTTCTGTTGTACACTGAAATTTATTTAGTATGTTTTTCCAGTAAACTTTTACAAGTCACTCAGAGTAATTATCTGGTGTTGTCTGGATACACTCCTCAGGCTTCTGAGGTCTCCTGGGTCTTCCTGGCATTTCCAGGTAAAGATTATCCCTTTGTTAAATTGTTGTGTTTGGTGCTCCTTTGTGTTTTGCAAGGCATTCAATTTTATGTCAATCCTATTGCTAAAATAGCAATGAAAGGGCTTAACAGTTTTTCATGGAAAGGCCAGAGCACCACTCTTGAAGATCCAGAGTAGCCCAAGTCCACTGGTTGCCTAGAATTAGCCTGCAGCCCAGGCTCCAACAACTTGTGAAAGGTGGAAACTTGTAGGATTCTTGAAATTCTTCCTGCCTGTTACTAGGCCAGTGAGGTTTAGGAATGAAAAGCACATTAAGAATGCTGGCTTCAGAGAGCCGGGTTCTGGGGAAAGTGACACTCCCTTTTGAGTCTGATTTAATACACTTCTTAGTTTTTCTGCTCGTTGGAAGTAATATCCTTACAGAAGTTATTTATGATGGCAAGGAAATAGTTTTGCTAACAGTGTAACTGTTAATTGTTGTTGCTGTTTCAGTTCCATTAATCATGCAAAAAAATCTTAAATGGAATGGATTATTAGCTAAATAATGGTGTCTTTGGTAAACTTAAAGACCCCCCCCAAATATCAATTCTCTGGAAATCATGTGCTATGTCTTCTGGAGTTTTTCAAGAAAGAAAATAAGGATTTCATCTATGTGATGATAAATATTGCTGGTTTGCAATTACACCATATGTGTGTTACAAATAAATAATGGCTCCTATGAATATATTTTTCTTTCTAATGTATCTTCCTTCTTCCATAATGAGAATTATTATTTTATTTGAGAGTTATTAACTATTCAGTTGTGATCCAGCTGTACCATTTATGATTAATTCTTTAGAGGAAAGAGAATCTAAAGAAAAGCACTTTTTCTTTTTTTGTAGGATAGTAATTTATAAGGAGAAATAAGTCCATATTTTACTTCTCTTTTCTACAATGGGGATTCCAAGAACATTGTCGCATGTTTGTACCTAATGCTTGACATACACAGTTTAAAACATCAATTCTCATTCTTCCTAAACTAATTTAACTCCTCCAAATACATTTGTAAATATCTGACCAAATTACCTAGTTCTGTAATGTTTTTGGCCCTTTAGCTTGCCATAATATTTATTTTTTTAATTTCAGTCCCTATTCAGAGTTTCCACATGCCTTTACAAAGGTGTGGTTTCAACTGGATGATTGGCTTAGAATTTAATGACTTTATTTAAATAAACCTTGTTCTTATTTTATTTTTTTACTCATTTATCACTTGCCTAAGCTGAAACTGTTGGGTTCATAAATTGTTAAAAAATGTGTTACTAAAATGGATATGTTGCCATTATACATCACAATCACTTTTTCCCGAAACATTATAAAAAAATGTAAAAAGTCTTACCAAGCTCTGTGAGGTTATTTACTTACAGAATTATTTGTATTCATAACTTCATATGCTGCTAGAGCACATATGGAGCATATGATATGAAAAAAATTACCTATTTACAAGTGCTGATGCCCAGACCACTCTAAATAGTGTGTGAAGGGAAATGGTGATCAGAATTTGGCAGATTTCCACTCTGCTGAAAACACCGTATCATTTGTAATGTTAGTATACTGCAAAGGACCACTGTGTGTTAAAATCCTTTTGGTTTATTCCTCATATAAAGTATAGTAGACTCAGCATTCCTGATCTACTGGTGTCTTGCTTCCACCATCTGCTTTTACAAAACTATTTTTACCTTATCAAGTGTCAGTGGCTGCCACTGAGTGGCCGTTTGATGTGCAGTCAATCACAGACAAGAATAAAATTGCATAATAGACCATAATTTCCTGTCTGATCATAAGCTCAGCTTTGTGTACTGGGCAATTTCCTTCAAACTAATTGACAAATGCACTGGCACAGGGAGTGATGGGCTGCAGCTGCATGCATTTTGTCAGAAAGACAGAAATAAAGGAAATCTTGAGAAGTACTGAGGTATTTGTGACATTGAGATGGATCTTCTTCAAGGAATATTCATAGTCAGAATGAAGAACTAATTTTTTCATCGAAAAAGACTGCCCATTCTTTCAGGCTTTAAAATATGTTTTGAAAATGAGAAAATACATCGAAGACCAAGTTGCTCTTCTAGCATCATTCCTCCTAACACCAGGGACAATGGAAACGTAGCACACAGCCCAAAATAATAACTTGTTACTGGTCTACCACATTTTCTTCAGAGAGCTAAAAGACTCGGTCAGCACAATCAGCCTTTAAAACCAAACAAAGTTCAGAAAAACTCTTCTCTTTCAAACTGTATTGCACCTCACATGCCTCACAGAAATGATGGTGGATTTTTGTCTTCCACCCATGCATGTAAGGTGTGCAAACCAGAATTTTTGGAAGCGAATTTGTGGAACATACATCTTGGTAGCGGTGCGACCCATTTGCAAAGGTTAGTTGCTGCCTCTCACAAAGCTTTAGCATATCCAATGTAAGACAGAAAATAGCCTATGTATGGAGAATTATATGTAATCAAACATAGATTTATTCTTCTGTGTGTTCAGAAATTTTGACTTCATGGCTTGCTCGGAATTCTTTGGATTTGCATTCTGAGCTTCTGTTTCGGGTGGAAAATGTATTCAGTTTGATCTAATGAAATGGATATTTTAACTTAAAAACTGTTTTAAATAAACTTTCACTTCACCAGGAAGGAACTGATTCATCCTGTCATCATCAATTCATCTGCTATTTCACATTTTAATTTATGTGTCTCTTGCTTTTGACATAGCAAATCTTTTGAATAATTTTCTTTATCTGAAATTCAAAAAATGGTACATGCCCAGAAAACATTTGGCTTCAGTACATTACATGTGCCAGTGGAAAATGCTCTTCCAGGGTAATTATGACCTGAATTAGATAAACAGTCTTCTTATTCTGATATCTGAGATATTTTGTTCCATCATGGCAATAAACTAAAACCTCAGATTATGAGGCTTCCATTTTTTAATTTATGGAATTACTTTATATAGCTATCTTAGTCTTTAATTTTAAAAAATGTGTTTCTTAGGTTTCCAATGAAATATACCTCGAAATTATAAGCCTGCAGGCCTTGAAATATCTTACTTGGTATCAGCTATGGACTTAAATGTACCAGAGAGAGAAATCATTATGTCATCTGCCTCAAAGGTGCTGATACATTGGACAGTAAAGGTAAATCCAGCAAAACAGATTGGCAGAGAATTGTTAAAGTGGCAAGAAACATGTTCAGCAAATTTGTGTCACAGCATAGCTCCACATGGTCTTCAGTGTTTGCTGTGCATATCTATAATATATACATGCTTTGGCTTTGCTTATTGTTGGTTTAAGAAAATCAGACAACAAAGCAGAAACAAAGTTGCTTGTGTCTGAAATGTTTCACAACTTTTATCCCATCAGATTCAGCTGATACACTACATGCATCATTTACCAGTTTGAGGCCTCCTGCTGTATTTTGGCATCTAATTATGGTTTGGAGTTTTTAATTTTTCATATTGTAATAGTATTTGAGTCATGGTCCCAGTAAGTGTTTTTGTGAACTGGAGCCCTTACTCTCATCTTATTCAGCAAGCTGAGTGTCTGTGCCTATGTCTGCTCAGTGAATGAGGATTTCACTCTGTACTGAAATAACAGCATTCTGGGTTTATACATACATAAATGTATATAAATATAATACATTTAATATATCTAAGGGGGGATTGTAAATGACTATTATGTATTTTTTAAGTAGGCCCAATTAATTTCTCTGCGTGTATGTGTTCAGACACTATAGTGAAATCATAGGATTCTTGTGTGACACTGAGATATTTTAAATGGTGTTTCTCCTTTCCAGCTAACTAGCAGTTTTGTAGAAAGAATGACAGACTATTTTTGGCAGTCATTATGGGCCATATGTTTTTGCCTGGCAAAAGTGGCTGCAGTGTATTTTGTTGTGACTTAGAGGTATTTGCTATTTGGCTGTGAGGTAGTCGGCAAAAGTAGATGTTGAAAAAAAAAAGGTGGGAAGAGTTTTGAAAAACTCAGTAGGGAGAAAATTATGTTTGATGTATGGTAAATCTTTAAGCTTAGCTACAGCAACTTGGGTTTTTTTAACTAATTCAGAAGAAAAGCTGAATATGCATTTCTATGACACAATTATAAATTTCTTTGGCAACCCATCATTTTATAGTTCTCTTTTGATATAAGGGGTTAAATTTTACTGCTAGGAGAACAAACAGATAAGATAGTTTTACTAAAGCTTCTGTAATTATTTAGGATCTTTAACTAATCTTTATATTACATCTTTAGCAGGTGTAATTTTGGCAAATGAATTTACGTTGGACCTGTCAGGGTAAATTCCAAGTTGCTGCAGAAGTACTGTACGTTTTGGAACAGTACATATTTTTTAAAAGGTAAAGAGCTGAGGACATTTTAAAATTGTTCCAGGAGTATCAACACCATGTGCCTTTCAGGAGGTGGAGAGCTGAGGCAATCTGTGTGTCCCCACGGGTGGCTGAGGGCTGTGTGGCGAAGCAGGGACCCACCAGCAGGTTCGTGCCATGGCTCTGCAAGAAGCCCAGACAGGAATAGCAACAGGCTCGTTTTGGGCACAGAACAGCTGTGGCTGAGGCAGGGACTGTGACCCTCGGCAGAGTATGGAGCCCCCAGCAAAGCCAGGCAGAGACAGCCAGGGCTGGTGGTGCCCACGGTGTCCTCCCTGGTAGCGTCTCCTCAGGCTGTTCTGTAGAGCAAAAGCATTTTCCTAAGCCTGCTGTGCCACTGCCGTAGTTTTACTGTGAGAAGAGAGGACCTGAGGGAGGAGAGGTGGTGCTTACGATTTGAAAAGGGTAGGATGAGGTTCAAAGGGGAAGGGCAGGGACACGACTGTCCCAGAACATCAAAGCTTATTTGTCTGCTAGTAGAGAACTATTTATCAGTAAAATTGGTAAACTGGAAAGATACTTGAGGAAAAAAATGGCTGCAGCATATAGCCCTAAAATGAAGTGCCCTGTTAAGAAATACAATTTTGTTTGCACATTGTGCATTTTAAAACAAGTCAGGACGTGATTGTAATGATACTGGGATCCCCTCAAGTGGGATGAGTAAAAGCAAAGAATCCTGGACATTCAGAAGCTGACATTAGACCTGTAAACACCAAGGGAATAAGCCCTTATTATGTTTTTGTTCTCCAGAGCAGCTGGCCTCATCCTTTCCCTTCAAGCAGTGCACATGGCTATACAGCATACAACCTAGTACTAGTTGTACAGCCCACTGTCCTGGGCTGTAACAACGTTTATTCCGTTGAGTTTTGGCTTGTTTTTATTTGTAGTAGCTCTTGTAGAAATAAATCGAAGTTAAACCAAAGGTTTTCATATCAGTCGGTGGGTACGTAGATATGTTTTCTCTGGGGCTTCTGGGTTTTCTTGTACGTGGAACTAATCTGTTTCTACATAGCCATTCCAATGATATAGATACCATTTTAATCCATATTATAATGTGGGGTTTATACTTTTTTACACTTTTTTTGACCTACACTGACCATCTAACAAACTTCATGAGGTTAGAAAGCTCCTTCCATAGCTAAGTGTAACAGCTGCCATATTTATTATACATTTCTTTGACTGGATCTTCAGCTGTCCAACAATGTTTCTAGTATTTAGCAGAATGTAGATACTATAAGAAAATTATGTTAAATTCCCTGTGGAGCTGCAAATCAGTGTAACTGTTAAAACAGTGGAATCTCCCTACTGCAGTCTTCACCTTGTCAGTTCCTTTTACAGCCTTAAGGTTACTGCAGTAGTCCTATTTGAGATTTTCTGACCCTCTTGCAGATTTCATTGAACTCATGCAGTCTTTGCAAAAATACTGGCCCATTCTTCCACAGGACAGGGGTAATTTAACAGCTGCAAGAGTATACATTTTATTTTTAAATGTAGTACTTCTTATTAATACAGAAAGCTGTAGCATATAGCTTGAAATATGTGGAATTGAAAGACTCTTATCCATGTCCAAGAACATTAAAGAACAGTATGCATCTATTTAAAATGAAAAATTAATTTAGGTTGATTCTGTATCAAGGAAGTTCATGGCAGCTTTGTGCTGACTTAAGCAGCCAGTAAATCAGGGAAAAAATAGCTAGGAAAATAGCATTTTTTAAGAGACTTATGAAGGAATTGCCAACATAATTGTAGTGTTGGGTTAGCTAGCTGTGCATTCCTCCAACTTTAAAGAGAATAGTAAAAGTGAGTGAATTAATCACAGGAACTAATATACTGAGCAAATTTAGCATGTGTCTTGGATTAAGAGGCATACTTCCTAGAACAAAATTAGGTTACTGTGAGAATTGCTGAGTTTAAAAATTGTCTCATTGCAATACGAGAAAGCAACTGCATGTGCGTGCATAGCTCTGGAGGCAAAAAAGAGACCAGTGCTGAACTCTTGTCTTTTTTATTTGCCTCTATTCTCGGTTTGGATTAGTTGGTAGCATGAAGAGTCAGGAGGAAACTGTTAACCTGTCTGCTTCCTAGATTTTACTCAGTCTTACGTTCTGTTGGAGCGCGTGTATGGAGATACAAACCCAGGACATCTACAAGAGAGCACCATAATTGTTCAGCAGAAGGGACTGTTAAACCTCATGTATTACTGTCTACAGCAGTGACCATAAGCAGAGACCCTTCTGCAGAAAGACAATAGGGCAAGCATAGATGATATTTCTCCCTTGTGTTCTTCCAGCTATCTTTAACTCAAATGACAGGAGCCTTAAAATGTATTTTCTTAAGAATAAATAAATAAAAAAAAATCATGTGATAGTATCTGTTATTTTTTACCTTCCTTGCAGTCATAAGTTCCTCTTTGGCTCAGCATATGACTGAAAGATGTTGCTTTTCTAAGCTCAAAACCTACACATAAAGTATTTATTTCATACTAGTGTGTCTTATTCTGTTGTTTCCAGTAGGGAGATTACTGAGCTGCCTGAAACTGCCCATTTCTTTTTTCCCCTTGAGCCAAATTTATACATTGTGCATCTACCACTTCTCTGGCAGAGTTTTCTAGAAGGTCTACTGCAAGTATTGTGGGCCTACATAGCATTTTTGCCACTTTTGAACCTAGCTCATATAAATTTGATATGATGCCCAGTAAATCTTGTGATGGAAGTGAGTGCCCTATCCCTACTCACCCTTTCCATGCTGCTCATGACTTTGTAGAAAACAGTCATTGGGTACATATGTAGCATTTATGGATAATACTGTCTCGATTTCTGTAAACATTAGTTTGAATAAAAGCCAATCATGATTTTTATTTAAAAAGTAAATAAAACCTTCAAAAATCTCAATCTTGAAATTTGAGTTAATGATCAAGGAACATTTTTTTATGGTATTCATTTGGTTATTAGCTGTCACTAAAGTTTTTTCCCAGAGAGAGCTTATTCCTTGCTAAAAGAGAGAAATAACCTCATCAAGGATGGGGTTTTATAGACCTTGTTTATGTTAGATTACTACATTGCTCTCTATGTGTGACTACATCATAAAATCATTCCTTAGGTGAAGGTAATTTACAAATTATCAGAAGCAACCAAATTACTCTAGCTTAATGAGTTGCCACTTATTGCCTGTGTAGGCTCTTTTTCTGCTGTGGCTGTGAAGTTGGCTTACATTAATGTGCATTAATTTTATTTCACAAATGCAATGATCGAGGAGGCCTAATGCTCCCAGTTATCATGGCTCAGCAGTGGAGTGGTAGCTCATTAAGTCATGGTTAACTTCATTGCATATACCTGTCAGTCGGGACCTGGTGCAAAATATACAGCAGGGCATTTTGCCCGGAAAATGTCATGCCAATGCATCGATATCCGCAGTGACAACCCACTCATCTTGGGGTAGTGTTCAAGCTGTTGATTTTCAGCCATACAGGCTGAAATGTGTGAAATTATTTGTCTCTGAGACACTATCTCACTCCTTCTGTAGACAGCAGAGGTTCTGTAGTTGGATTTCCCTCTTTAAAGAAGAAGGGAATTGTTGGCAGGATGTTCAGTGCAAGGGCATCAAGACTCAGGATCCTGCTATCTTAACTTGGCTCCAATTTGTTGGAATTTGGCAACTCTTTGAAGAAATGACATCTGTTTAAGAGTTTTCTTGGAGAGAGCTGAGGATATTTTTGCTAATTGATGAAAGGGATACATGAATTGCTATGGGACTGGTTATTCTAATGATGATGAGATTTTATCACATATTTATGTCAGGGAAAAAATCAGGCAAGCCAGTTGGCCAGAACTTTGTGACAGTGACAGCCTCCAAAGTGGGACTTGATGTAGTGGAAGTAGGGTGGAAATTAAAGTGGAGCTAATTGAACCACCCTGCTCTCCAGTGCTCTGGGGAGCAAAAGGTGTTGGGAAGGTCTCCTATTCCAGTGAAAAATCTAGATACATAGATCTGTGAAGAAAAGGACTGCACCAGTTCCAGGCTGCTTAAGTTGCTGTGGAAAGATAAAGTTCAAAGAACTTTGCACAGAGTTGTTTAACACTTTGATTGGACTTTCATTAACATGTGCTGACTGGCTGTGTAGTACAAACCAATTACAAGTTAAGACAATTCTGAGCTACTCCTTTCCAGTCCTGACCTCAGCTCTTAGAGTCTCCCCAAACTCATCTTTTTCTGGTTTATTTTCCTCTTTAGTCTTTTGCTTTACTTCTTTCCCATTTTTCAGTTCTCTTGACACTGAAAAGGAAGAAAATAACAATAAAAGTTGTGGAATAAGATTTAGTGCCATCCCATTATCTTGTGTTCTGCTGCTAGTTTCTCACACTGCATATATCCTACAGTTGCATTTCTACTATTTAAGTTGTAGACATTCCAGGCAGCAACTGATATTCACTGGGGGTTTATAAAGTGTCTACAAATGCATCTAAAGCTAATTAAATCTAAAGATTAAAATACTAGAACAATATCTTGCATGATTGAAGATGCAAGAGCCCCAGGGATCTGAAAAATATGTTTTATATGTTTTTATTGTGTTTATTGAAATAAAAAAGATACTTGGAACAGTTGCCTTCAGCCTGGGCCTTGAGAGGTGATGCACAGTTGTGTGGTAACAGAGGGACTTCCAGAACAGTTCCACAGTACTTTAGCAGAGGGGCAAGGATTTTATGTTCTCTGGATTTCTACCTTCTCCTTATTTATCCTTTCTGTGCATTTTCCTGGTTTTAATCGGTACTAAATTGGTCAGCTGTACTGGATAAATTATTAATCACAGTTTATGAGACAAATTTAATACTGAAAAGGAAAGGATAATACTTTCAAGTGGGAAATAGTCAAGATGCAGGTTTTTGAGCTGAGAAGAGCTCTATTCTCAAGTCCCGTGCTGAGTCAAAGGATCTGATCACCTCAGATACTGTCGCAAGACTTTTCTTCCCCCCCCATTCCTGGGAAAATACATTTGAAAGGTCTTTTTATCTGACCTCAGTAGGGAAAAGGCTTTTAAAAATAGAAAAAGTTTCACATATTTCACGCTGTCTTTGGGTTAAACTTTGGTAACATTCTTTGTTTTGTCTATAGGAAGAATGGGGAATTGGATCTTAGGGAATATGATCTTTAAATATGTGCATTCTTTTGCCTCAGGTGATATATTGTATGTTGTAGCTTTTGTTTGGTGTGATTCATTAGTTTAGGAAGAAAATGAATTGGCTATTTTATGTCAAAACTAAAAAGGAAATTTGTGTTTTTCATATTGCAATGTAAAGACATCTACAGCTTGTTTTCGTTCTTGGCACAGTTCAGTTGCTTTGGTTCTAGATGTCAGGACTGTGCCTTCACAGTTTGTTTACAAGCAAGGCCTAAGCTTCTCCAACATTTTATATTTATCTTCTCCTTTCAGTACTGGAAAACCTGTTGGATAACAATGGGGATTAAATCTTCGGCACTTTTGATATGGCTTGCCAAAGAAGAAAGGCTGCTGAATCCAGGGCTCTGAAATGTGGCCTGTTGACATCCTGGCAGGGGTGCCATCCCCCAAGCTTTCTTCCAGCCTTCACTTGCAATTCTGCAGCTCCCCTACACACCTGCCCCATGTACTTGTATCTGAGTAACTCCATTTATTTATTTTGGATTTCTGTCAGCAGTTTAGGCCTCAGGTAAATTCTCTAATCTCTTGTTAAGCCAATATTTATTTAAATTCTAGTAGACAAAACTTTAAATTCAAAATCTGTTTGAAGTTTCTTTAAAAAGGTCTTTAAATGTTCTTTAAAAAGGTCTCAAATGTCTTCCTAACTTCACCTGTGATCTCTTGAATGTGTTGCTAAGAATATGATCTAATTTTTGAGGTGAAATGGCAAAAATAAAAGAAATCTACTTTCCCTAAAAAGGCAGCTTGAAATATTATATTAATGAAATTCTGGTTTTATTCCACAGACTAAATTTTTGTGTTTAATCTTTTTATGCTCTGTGCAAGTAAGCAAAGTTCTCTTCTGTTCTTTTACATTAAAAAGAGTTGGTGGATTACAGACTATATTATAGAATAAAAGAGCTTAGAGGCAAAGTATTAGACTTTTAGCAAGCAAATTTCAGCATTCTAGCATTTTTCTAACATTCTTCAGGCTTCTGTGGTCTTCTGTGCTCTGGAGCACAAAAAGTTGCACTCATACTCATTTCGATGTTTGCTTGTGGTAAGAATTGTGATAGTAAACTTTTGATACCTCATACACAATGGGGACTGTGCCTGTTGTAAGTGAATAAAAATAAATTTATTTGAGAGAAGGTGTTGAGATTTTTGATGTCGAACTTGACTCATGCTTCCAGTAAATGTGTTGGATTTATACTGTCTTTAAAAACAAGTACCACTATATAATTAATGTAAATGATGCTTTTTTATGCTTCTTATCAAGCACTTCCCTCTTAGATGTGATTTGCAGAGTCAATACACCTGCTGATTGTGTTGGAGTTGTTTGTGGATTTTTTTTTTCCGTTTCCAGAATGAATAGCATACAATGGCTTTTGTAAGACTAGGGAGAAAGAGGATTATGTATTAGTTAGGAAGGACTCTGGAGAGGCACATGTATGCATTTTATGCACATATGTGAGCATAATCTATATCCATGTATTAAATATATATATATTAAGATAGTGAGATAGTAAGAGCATAGCATAACAAAAAAGTGTATTCCCCATTTAACTATGTATTTTGCTATTGGCCCAGATAATGTTATTTACAATGGAGTATTATGAGTGTTCCTGGAAGGATGGGAAATGTTCAGTTCCCATTAGTTATAACTATTTTTTGCCATATACATCCTCTTTTGCTCTCCAAACCATAATCAAAATTAAATTCAAATTTTGCTGATTTTTCTGAGTGATCTGAATATACAGCATGCACACTTCGGTTATTTCTGGAACACCTTGTCATGGTTTAGCCCATCCCCCCAGTACTGGGATAGAAAATGGTGAACTCCAGGTGAAATTCCAGCCAAGTAGCTGGCGTCTCTATGAATGACATACTTAACAAACCGGGAAAGAAACGTGTTGCTCAGAGGAAATTAGGGAGTTAACGTGGTGGCACGCCCCGGCCCAGCTGGTCCCAGGCAGGCGGACCCCACCGGGGCCTAGCCTGGCCCAGGGAGGGCAGGGATGGCTTGAAGCCAAAACTAAATCACCTAAAAGCCGCCTGCAACAAGCTGCAAAAGAATTACAGCCACAAAATGATAAAGAAGCTGGTGAACTTTCCATTGAGGGGCCGAGCCCCTCACGACCATAGCCCTTAGTCCAAGGGCTGAGCCTAACACTGAGCCCCAATACTGGGGGGCCCGGTGCAATTCTGGACCAGGTGTGATGGTAGGATGACCCCTTTCACTGCAAATGGGGCGGTGGTGGTGAATTGGAGTAACCGACCGCGGCCAAGAGCCAAGATTGGGTGTTTGGCCAGAAGCAGAAAGTCAGAAGAATTCCAGAGCAAGAGAAGAAACTACTTGGAGCAGCAGAGCATAGCACTGGAGAATTTTTTTGGGTATGGGCTGAGCCAAAAAAACCCCAGAACCCCTGTGACCCGGGGAGGGGTGGTGACTCTTAGGAAACCCCCCAAAACTCCTCATGGAAGGGACCTCCACAAGAGCCCTGTACTCTCTGGTGACAACGTGGTGATACGAGTGTTTCCCTCGAAGCCCATGGTAAACCCTCAGTAGCCATAGACAAGCGACTGGGAGGCAGACTCCCCTACATTCCGATGGGGAGAGAGAGAGAGATTTTTTAGCTGTGGTGATTTGGAACTGTTACCTTAAAGACTTTTTCTTCTCCTTCTTCCTCTAGACTGTTTTTGAAGAAAAGAAGGAGGGGTGGTATTTGTAAATATATGTTTGTTATTATAAGAAAACTAGTTAGAATTGTTGTGTATGTAAGTATTCCCTTAGTTCTTATCGTGTAGCAATAAATTTTAATATTAATCCCCATGTCAAGATATCCGTTTTGTCTATGCGAACTCTTCTTACCTATTCGCAGAATATATGGGCTGATAAAATGGTGCAGAAATCACAGGGCTAAACCTTTGACACACCTTTAAGTAGAAATCAAAACCCCTGACAAGATGTACTACAGGAGGCTGCGTAACACAATGTGGGGAACCTGCCTGACACTGCATTGTGTAATCTTACCTTGTATTTTAGTAGATTAAGATGGTGCTTTCAAGTGCAAAACTTGAGATGATGTGTTAAATGTTATTAGTATCTGACCTTATCCCTTAAAGATTAGGCAGATCGAAGTTGAAGATGTGAAATTGAAAATACCTGCAGCATTGGCTGCTGAGCAAAACAATGGCAGCATTCTGAGCCACAGTCAAATGTTCTTGAAGTATCTGACACCTTTCGAGTTGTCAGGCAGACTGTATCTTTGAAAAATCATAAAATTTCTATTTTCAGTTTTAAAAATAGTTATTTCTTTAAACTGGGTAAGTACTTTTGAACTTATGCTTCTGTCAGTCAACAAAAATGCAAAGGATTAACATCTTCAGCCAAAACACTGCAGTGGGAATGGGAAATAAATCTTTAAAAAGGCTGGTTGTTGTAATCAATACCGAAGCAGTTTAGGTGACAGGTACCCACTATCTAATTGATATAAAATTTTTTTTTGTTTGTTTTCTATTGTGTTTTGCTAATTCCTTTGCTTCCTGCCTGTGAAGGTATTGGTCGAAGCAGTCCACTGGGGACATCTCTACTATTTGTACAATCTCTGTGACTGATATGGATGTAATGAGGCTTTTTCCTGTTTCATAGTTCTTGTAGTCATTCCTCTGACCACGGGCTCAACGAGCACATTCAGACTCCTTATGAAAAACAGTTCTGCCAGTTGAATGGCAGGAAGCTTATGAGTTTGTTTGCCGGGCTTCTCTGGATGTATAAACCAGTTGCTGCAGCTCTAAAAATGATATGACTGGTGCAGTAGTGATTTTCTGCACTGAAGGTGGATGCTGACAGGAGTTATGTACTGCAGATATTTTAGGGAACTCTGAAAAGACCGTGCTGTAATACAACACTCCCAAACACAGAATTCTGTGATTCTGATGTCTTCTAGCATGTGATTTTCTCTCCATCATTACTTCTGTAGAATTATATCTGTGGCAAACCAGTTTATATGACTGTGCTTTGCCTTGTAACAGGGAATTGTTTTTCCTTATATAATTTAATATATTTTGGCTCTAGAGCATACCTGAGTTTCTTGCATTTGTTTGATATATGCATTGGGGAAGAGCATGAGGGGCACAGAAAGCATGTGTGCCCATGCCTGCAAAGGTTAGGACTAAACTGAAAATCTTTTGTGCCAGTTAGCAGCTACTTAGACAGCTGCCTACTGGGGTTTCTTCTGATTCGAAATGTTCTCTGTAATTGCTAACACTGCCAAGGGGAAACTCATGTTTTTTATTTAGTTATCACTAACTATTCTGTGATGAGTTTAAAAATGCTACGAGGGAGTATTAATAGCTTTTCTCTAAAAATAGTACATACTTCCTGAAATTGAAGAGTAAGCCTCTTGTAATCACTCTAGTACACACACATCATGAGAAATTCTCAGTTAAAAAGCTCTTCTGCTCTTGTTCAGTATTTGTCAGGTTCAACTCCAGCCATGGCTTCCCAGTGGAGGTTGGTTCAGATGCCAGCATCCTCCAGCTGAAGGAGGCAGTTGCCCAGCGACAGGGAGTTCCAGCCGACCAGCTGCGGGTGATTTTTGCAGGGAGGGAGCTCAGCAATGACTTGACACTGCAGGTAAGAATCCCTTGGTAGCTTCTCTCCTGGACTGCTGCCAGCTACTCTGCCTCTGCCTCTAATGCTGCCAATCTGATGTTCATGCCTGAGATCTAATAGAATAAATAGTGCCTGGGGATTCCTTGAACTTTACTCCACACTGCTTCATTAATTCTGACCTTCTTAATTATGCATTAAAACAGCAAGCAGGAAGGGTAGGGAAAGAGAGAGAATATGAGAGAGAGAGCACAGGAGAGAGCTGTGCCTAGTGAATAAATGTTTACTGACTACAGAAGCACACCATGCACAATTTCTGTATCTGTTCAATTTCTATCTTACTTATTCTATTTGAATCTTAATGAAGAAGGATGTGAATAAATTGCTCTAAATCAGGCTGCACAGTCATCACATTTGATAGAATTTGTAACCCAATTGTGACCCCTGGAGGGTAGCTACAGGGCTGCTGCTGCTCCACATGCGTCCGTGCCTGCACAGGTGTGTGCTGCTGGAGGGGTGGTTCCAGATCAGAAAGCCCACAGAATTGTACTCCAAACCACTGAACTCATAAACGTGTGAAGCTAAAAGAGGAGCAGAGAGCACAGAAGAGCAGCTGTAAGTAGGTATCTGAATTTCAGCTTCTGAAAGTTAGTGAACTGTTCTCTTCAATAAATGCAAAGGGCTGTTCATCTGTGGTGAGCAGTAGTAGTAAGCATTGAAAGACAGGTTCAACTTGCTCTTTGCTATCTCTACCAGCAGCTGCAGTTGCTTTATAAATATTTTTGTTTATCCTGTATGTGCATTTGGTAGTCATAGCCAGGGTTTAGCATAAGATCACACATTTAAGACAATTGGGGAACCTGGGGAAACATACTCATGCAACTGAGTTTAATGAAATTGCTGTCCTTCTGCAGTGGTATCAAAGAGCTGCAATCTGTAGTAGTGCAGGTGATTGTATAAGAGATCCCTCACTGGCAGAACTATTCAGATTAATTGGCACTCATATTTCAGACGTATTGCTGTACTTAGAATGGCTGCTAAGCCCGGGTACAGAGAGTCACTAGTGTATTGATGACCTGTCACTGTTTCTCCTTGGGTATGATATTTATTGTTTTGCAAAGGGCTTTAGGGAGTTTCAGCACACAAAGGTATAGAAATGTGAATTGTCAGTCTCCAGTACATCAGCCGTGAAAGTGTTGATGCATACATGCATGGCATATACATCAGTGTGCTTCGCTTAAATGTGAAAACATATACGACAGTGTAAGAATAAAATAAAAAAATCATGTGAATTGTAGAAGTTGTCAGTTGCCAGTTGCTAGATTTGGGTGTCTGTGTTGTTCTGTCAGAAGCTTCTGAATCACTTTGCTTTTCCTGGGAAGCTGTAGGTGTTGGTATTACTACCATTTTATGTCAGCATGAAACAGATTTTCAGCCCAGTTTGACACTTGCAACCATGTTTGTTGTCGGCTACAACATACAGTCTGTTGCCAGGGTAAATTAAAAATTGTGTTCCAGATATACAGACCTGCTGAGTGCTTAATTTCACTGGAAATTGTCAGAATTACCATGTGTAGTCAAGGCTTTCTATTATTTAATAAGCTGCATCTAGACATTATTGCTTTGACTCTTGGCTTCTAAAGCAAATAGGAAGTTCAAAAGCTGTTTCAGATGGTATAATCCACACTTCTGTGTTTAGGTGTCTTAAGTATTGCTATGATTAATATCATCAGCGATGTATCAACTACATTTTTAACCTTGATATTTGATTACGTGCATTCTACTTTTCTTCTGTGTTTGCTTTTTTTTCCCCTGTTTTATATTAGTGTATGTAAATTTGTTTATTTTTGAATTTTTCAGCAAAAGAAGATGAGTATTTGAGGTGTTTGAGTTCCTATGGCAGGCTATTTGGGGTTTTTTTTGCATAAGAAGCTGAATGCTAATAAAACTTGGGTACTAGTGAAATACTAACTGCTGGCATTTATGTCGCATCTATAATTTCAGAGTTAATATCACATATGACCAAATTAACTAGCTCTTGTTTTCTAGACCTATGGATTTGCATGCAGAATAAGAAGCATATAATATTAGTTTGAACTCAACTAAAGCTTTAAAGTTATTTCGTTATACAACATAGACTTTCTATTAAGACCATTTTGTACTTCCTTTTTTCGTAAATTACTTTTGAACTTATTTACCCAAGATACTGTGGAAGACTAGAGGTCAGGAAGGAAAACTGATGTTATTACAGATAATGAGATTATAGAGGACATAGGAAAAGCTGCAATAACTGCATGAGTATGGGGCAGGGATATAGGAAATACTCCAGGATAGCAAACTTTACTGGTTTCACAGCTCACACAACAACTAAATTTGGCGTGACCGCTACTTCAGGATCTCAGGTAGCTGATACAAAACATAACTGAGAATGTGAAAGCTGTGTTTGTTTTCCTGTTTGGAGAGAAGGAAAAATCTTTCCTGGTAGCTGAAACTTGTGAAAAAGAAATGAAGCTGGAATCGACAGAAATTAAAGAGAAATTATTACAAGAAAGGAAGTGCCAAGCTGAGATCTTAAAAAAGTAGTTTGATATCAAGAACAACAATAAAAATGTTGTAGGAAGGATAGAAGTGAAATATGTGGGGAGACATTTAATTTGGTACCGCAGAAAAGTATTTTGTCCTTGAAAAAGAGAGGAAGATTAGACACTGGTTCAGCTATGCACAGAGGAGATCAGTATCTAAGCTAGTGACTAAGGTACATGAAATTAGAGCCATGTTAAGGAAATATTGGTAATGACTGGATGAAGAATGGAACCTGCAAATTCAAATCTTGTAAGAACGAATTAGAGCAATAAGCTGCTTCCTAAAGGTGTAGCAAATGGTTTCACTTTAAAGGTGCTAAATTTTTCAAAGAATGAGGAAGAGCTCCCTACTGATTACAGTTTGCTTTAGAATGAGTAGAAGTAATTAATTAATACAGATGGAAAAATAGAAATCCTTTCAGAAGGCTGTCATGAGTACAGGAGAATAGCGGTAAGATCTTCTTGGGACAATAATAGTGAAAGTAGAACGGAACCATAACAGAGTCACCAACAGAATAAACAGGAGGTAGCTGCATATCAGGAACATTGAAGTGTCCTAACAGGGGGTGATTGCTTGCAAAATTGTTGTTACCTCCAAGAATGGCAAAATTAGTTAGCAAAGCTTCTGAGCGCCAAGTAGGTAGTATGTATTGTTACACAGTTTTGCTCAATGCAAACAATTTGCAATTTACTGCTGGTAATAGCAGCAGTATTATATTAGTACAGACTTCCCCTTTCTTGGAGAACTCAAAATCCCTTTGTGTGAAGAAGCTCTTTGCAAACAGTTTGCAGGAGAGATTCCCTGCCTTGCAGAGCTTACAGTGTAAATGAATAAAGCAGACAAATGATGTGGTGGGAATCAGTAGCTTAGTTTGTTCACAGTCAATAGCAAAACAGGGATAGAATTAAGTCTTCTGTTTCCCAGTCCTGTACCAATACTGTGTTTCCTCTAAGAGGTAAATCTAGAAAATACTGTTCTTTGAAACAGAAAGAGACTAAACATGATTAGTACCAGGACTTGTTAGCTTTAGGGCAGTGCTCCACTGAGACAGCTTCTGAGTCAATGTTAGCTGGAATTTAACCAGAGCACAGGCTCAAGGTTTGGAGCATAGGTTTCACGTGAATCTGGATGTAACTGCATCCATCCATATAGGTGCTTGCCTAAAATAATTTATACATACATTCAAGAAACAAACAAAAATGACTGGAACTTATTGTTGAACACCGATTTGTGAGCTCACTTTGAGTGCATAACTGAAAGAGAGTATAAAGGAATGGCACAACTGAAGTAGCAGCACAGATAAGCATCTATATGGAGAAAGGAAAAGATAAGTGGTGGGGAGAAATGGTGCAGTTTTTTAGCAGGAAGAGCTATTTGAACAATGCAGCATAGCATTTAATCGAAAAAGGACCTTGTGTACTTAAACGTAGTACAGCTTTCTTCACTCTCTAAGCACAGCTCAGTAGAGTAGAGCTTCCAACAATTCTTATATTTTCCTAGTTTATTTGACTGAAGGTTCAAAGAAGAAACCAGGTGACACAGTGCAAAATGTGTCCCTCACCAGCAAAAAAACCCAATGTTTAGTTATAAACCACTGAACGCTAATATTGGATTGGGTCTTTTGACAAACACAAGTACTGCCTTGTGTTACAATCTACAGTTTTATATGTGGGATACTAAATCACTCACAGGAACAACTTGGATGTTATGCAGTTTTGTGGGTTATAGAATGCAGTCGAGCCAAGATTTGCATACTTAAATGCTGTTTGTAGAGATTTGCTTACAGACATACTGACTGAATCAATCATTGCATGTGAAATTTAAAGAGAGAAAATTATTTGTGTGTGTTGAAATCAGTATTTTTGGTCAATATTTGATCGACCTGTAGGTCTTTTCTTCTTTGTAAAGCTGGAAGAGATGTATATTATACTTCTTCAAAATAGGAAAAGCTAGCTGAATAATACTTAGGTATATTATAGTAACAGGGGAAATCTAGAGATGCCACATCTGTGGTGCCAGGTAATGTGAACTTGGCTAAACTCTTGTTTCTTTTGATGGCTGCAGACTCACTGTGACAAGAGAGAGCTGCTGAAAAATTTTTTTCAAGACTTGTGAGGGGCCTCGTGGTATTATATGCCCATAATAAATGGGCAAAGTACTGTGCAGCCATATTTAGTGTTATATTAAGTCAGGGCTAGCTCAGGTCTACCAATTTTCTATATCTCTCGAAGAGGATACATGTTGGCAGATCAAGAGCTAAATGCATAAATAGGTTTGTCCTTCAAGCCTGGTAACACATTTCCATTCTGCCTTTAAATGCATTTCTGTTCTATTCTTTTTATGCTAAGTTTTTCCCAAAAGTAGAAGACTACAAAAAATATTTAACTATAGCTAAATGAGGGATAGATTATCTTCAAGTAGTTTGGTAACTCCAAAATGTGAATGGGCCGTGTTTGAGGGGGCTGCAGATTCTATTATGGCCTTGAAGTTTGCTGGTTCCTTCCCTATTCTTCTGACATTTCGTAGTGTGTTTTAGTTGGCCTGCTAATGATTGGGGAGGAAGTGTGGCAAATTTTCTGCAGTGTGCAGTCTGTACAAATGTGTATTTAATTGCTCGATGTATCTGGGTTTTGGCACCTAGATGAATTCTGTGTTGTCTGCTTAGTCTGGTTCATGGTTCCCTGGAATAGGGTTTCTGGTGCCAGTATTCTAAGAGGAATCTTACTGACTCATATTTCTGAATGACCTGTGCTGCCCATTTAGATTAATTTCCTAATCTCTAAATATGAGTTTCTTTTGTTTCCCATTTGCTGAGAGTTTCAGTAAGTTGGGAGTCTTATGAATTTCTATTCCGTCTATGGCTGTTGATGAGAATATGTTCAGGCAGCAGACGATAATTTTTTAAACTTCATTTCTCTTAAGCAGTTAAAATTCACTACACCGAGGCCATTAAATGAATTTTACAAAATCCATTTTTGAAACAGCCATTGCTTTTTGTCAGACTGATAGAGAAATTACAATACTATTTGCACGAAATACGGTAAGTTGATAAGAAACTCCTCTGGCAAACCACTCTAGTTTTTCTCAAGGCATATATAGTGTTTCAGAATGAAACTATCTTGAAAGTTGCACTAATATTAGATGGGCTTTTGTTTTCTATCTACATACTTGCATTATGGCAGGCACTTTTTAAATCATTCCCCCGATCATGAATTCATATGTTTACAATTCTGTCCATTTTATGATTTGGATCCTTCTTGAGGTTGCAGGAGAGAAAATGTGCAAGAAAAAAACTTAAAAAAAGCTGCAGTTGTTCAAGTTGTGGCAGTGAATAGTAACTTTTCTGAATCTGTAAATAGTGACAGTAGGAGAAAGGTCAGTCCACATCTTTCATTTGTCACCTTTCTAAATTACTTTGGTGAAAACATGTTTAGCATACTGAACACCGTTACCAAAACCTATCATTGAGTAAGCAGAAGGTCAGGGGTAGTAGGGTTATTTCCTTCCTTCTTCCTTCCTTTTCTTCAAAAGAAAAATATGATTTTTATTCTTCTGGTAGAATATGTTTATAAGGAAGGATCCATAGAGTCTTTGTATTTCCTAATTCATAACTAAAAATTAGGATTTAAGTAACACTGTACATAGTGAAGATCACTGGATTAAGAAATGGGAAATTGTGACAGAGCATCTGGGGTTTATTTTTAACATTGAGAATGTTGTGTCAGGATAATAAAACTGTAAACTTCAGTGTTGAAAATATATTTTAAAAAGCAAGTAGCATACCAAATATACCTCCTCAATAAAAAGGCATAATTTCTTTGCTTTAGTCTCATTTTTACTTACTTAAATCTTTACAACTCTGATTGAAATCTCTTCTGTAATGTGTTTATATTGGTAATTATCAAGGTCACATAGCTATTTAATAAACTGTTGTGGGGTTTCTTCTTTTATTTTTGTTTTTCAAGCTTTCTCATTCGTAGTTGAAATTGTGGGAGGGAAACTTAAGCGCTTCATATCTGGTTTCAGTTTTCATCATAGATGAAAATACTCGGTACCCTAGGAGAGGCAGAATTATTCCTGTGGGGCATAGTTTTGATGGGGGAGGGGTTGGGGAGATGGGGAGAAGGAATGAAAAGAACACGGTTGTTGCACTATGAGAGTAAAGGCCTAACACCAATACAGGCTTAAAGGGACAGAAGACAATTATTTTAGGAGTTTTCGAAGCAAAAGTAGGTATATAATTTCTTATATATCCTTGGAGCAATCCTCTATGAATTTACAATTCCTAGAAGCTTTCTTATGAACTCTAAAAGTCCATTGGAGAAATGAATGTAAAGTGTTTAAAAAAAAATCAGTAATAAGGAGAACAATGGAGCAATACAATTTTCTCTCCTCATTTAGACTAAATAAAGCAGCAAAAGTACCTGTTCCACAAATGAATGACTTTCCTCATATACGGAGCAGGTTGTTATTTCATTTTTTCATGTAAAACATTGCTCTATTGATTTAGTGAAAATGAAGCCATTGACTTTCCATGAGCCAGCATTCTCCCTCTCATTCTCTCCTGCTCATTTTGCCTCTCACTCATTCGCTCCTTCTCCTTCTCTCTCCCTTTTTGTCTTGCACATACACAGTCCTTACTGTCCTGGGGAAGCTTCTTAGCTAGTGCAAAATGATATACCTTCCATCCATAGAGGTACAGATGTGATTCCCATTTCTGCTGAGCCCAGTTTTCAGTGCTGTTCCTGAATGAATTGATCAGTGTTTTCTTCACTAGTACTGCTTTTCTTATTATTAGTTTCCCACAGTTCAAGCCACATTTCCGGCTTTTCCCAATCAATTCCAGTTCTTTGAAATCCTGTTCCCATCCAACATCTGTCGTGCACTGCAGTGTTAAACCAACTTAGAAAAGTAATAGTTCTTTTTAATCCTTCCTTTTCCCAGCCTAAGAAATAATGGGGGCAGAGAATGACAAAACTAAGTTGCCTTGCAGATCTGCTCTACCTGCCAATGGATGAACATTTCCTTCTGCCTGTGGTTCCTGTCTCTTACTGGGTGATGTGCTTCTGTACTATCTGTTGACCTCCTTGTTTTCGGATCTCCTTGTGCCTAACCAAGAAGCTGACAGATCTGTAGGAGGCTGTAGAGCTACAGGACAATGGAAGTAGCTACAGGTAGCGGAGGAGGCCTTGTGGGAAATCTGGGGAGGATTGTCTTGTCTCAGACAGCTGTGTTCCTGGCAGGAGAACAGCCAGGTCCTCTTGTGAGATAGTGGAATTAATGCATGTCTTTCTATCAGTTTGTCTATATATGTGTGACAATGTATAAAAGGTCATCCATTACCTTATTTTAGGTAATTTTGAAAAGGTTTGTAAATGTTGGCAATGCTTTTGGTTACACTTCTCGTGAAAAGACTTTAAAAAACCCAGTTGCTAGTTTTATGGTAGAATTAATACAAAAATAGATACCAATAATGAAACATTTTTAAACTTCAAAACCATTTCTAATACAGTTTTCCCCTATTAAGTATTTGACATAAAACAGTATGATGGAAACATATAAAAGTTTTATTGTCGTATATTTGGTGTGCGTGATATACCAGAGCTCTGACTTTGATTTGTTTCTTATATAGCTCATCCTACATTATCCTATAAAATATTTTTACTGTATTACCTTGCCATCTTTAACATAGCAATCTATTCATTTGTATCTTTCACGATATGCAGCAAACTGTGCGTACAAAACAAATAAATATATGCAAGTGCATTTAGGTAAAGACAATAGTAGCTGCTTTCCTCTTTAACCAATATCAAATAACCTTTATTCCTGCCTTATTTTCATTACCCTAGATAGTAATTTGGGGTCTTTGTTTACTATTTATCTTATAGCAGTGTGTTTATTACTACAGTTTAAGCTCATGTAATTTAAAGTGTCAGAGCTTCAGGAAAGGAAGAATCAATCCAATTTTAAAGCATATTAATGTTTCTACTGTCAGAATTTTATAGCAAAAATGTTTCAGTGACCAAAAATGACAGTAAATAAATTAAAATGACCAGTTGAATATACATCATTGGAAACTTTATTCTTTATAAAAGTGTTCCCTGCTTTATGAATAGTGAAAACTCTAGTGCCTTTCTTCTGAATGTACTAAGATGCTTAGCTTTGTAATACTGGTGTAATTTTTGTTTCTGGTCACCAGGTAGTAGTTGAAACTTGTGTTAGTTTTCTAAAAATAATTTTATTAATTTTTTATGCTGTCACTATGACAAATATAGGACCTGAGGAAGTGGTACAATAAGACAGCACAATAAAAAAGGGAAGAAAGGATACGTGTGGAAATATATGCTGTGCTGATGTAATAATTTCCAGACTGAGAATCAGAAGTCTTGAAAAATTGTTGGAATTTCAGATAAAAAGGTTTCAGGTAGATCTGAAGGATTTGACAGAGAGGGTTATGCTTAATTATATGATATGTACTAAATCTGAGGAGATTAGATGACCAACCAAAGAAAAAAATATTATATGGCAGGGTTCATGAAGTATCTGAGGTTGTCCTACCAGTCAGGAAATAGGCAAGAGATAAGGTGAAGGTTGAGATATATTATAGATAACTGCAAGAGCAAGGAAACCCAAGGAATTGAATTGCAAAAGCACATGAATTGACAGCAACCACTGGTAAGCCCATATTTAAAAATACCCCAAAACAATAAATGGGGGAATAGGAAATTTTCAATGTGTTAATATCATTTGCAAAGTAAGGCTATTTGTGGAGAATATAAAGAACTGCATTCAAGGTCTGACACCTAAAATAGCAGAGATGAACATGTATGTTATCACCTTCAAAAGAGATGTGTTTACATTACAGAAATCTACCTTAAGTGTTAGAGCCACTTAAAATTAAAAAAACTAGAAATTTTTTCAGTACATTTTTAAAAAAATGAAATAAAAAAAAAAAATCCAAACTGAAGAACAGTAATCCATGCAAGTCTATTGTCTGGGAAACCAATTTAGGAAGTACTCCAGCTCATTTACCTGACTTAAGTTATGCGGTGAATGCATTACCTACAACAATAAATTGAAACAAAATATTAAACTTCTCAGCCTACTCAATATTTATTACCATTTTTATTGAAGGCAGATACTGGGAATGTTATCCTATAATCCAACAAGGCAACTGAAGCATTATGTAGTGCAGAAGTGCTTGCAATTCTAAATACATTACTGGAAACAAGATTTGGGGAGGTGAAGTGGTAACTGTTGATTTGGTGGGATATATTTTCAACCAGAAATGTTGGCCGTTTAAACACTAGTCAGCCAAGTAAGCATTTAGCCTTATTATGAATTAGAGCTACGAGTTCTAATTCTGATTTCAGAAGAGTAGAGAAACTGGATGCAGTAGCACGTAACAGTATTAGTTCCTACACTATATTCCTGCATTGATTTGTGCACTTGCTATTCAGAGGACCATTTTGTAAATGCCATCCTTTATCACTGCAGAGATAAGAGAAGCAGGATCCCCAGAAGTGTCCATTTCCAATGGCATTCATTGCTGATCTCATCTGTTTAAGTGAATGCAAATGAAAGCTCTCTCCTGTTCCTCTGAAGGATTGATGCATTTCTGTCGCATGAGCACTGCATGGTGTCAGTCTCCAGAAACAAATGGAGGAAGATTGACACAGAATGGGTTCATGCCTCAAGTAGCCACAGGATTTAATCTCCTTGTGTCTCTGGTTGTATATGTGTCAGTCATAAAGCAGTCTGTGAATTAATTATCTCCTGACATAATTCAAATGTCTCAGAAATGTTATTTTTCTATTAAAAAGAAGGATTGACTTTGCAAGGCCCCTGTGGGCTATAGAAAATATTGAAAAAAATGCTATCGATAAATAAATGAAATATAGAACTGGAGAGAGAGTTTGCTTTGTTCACATTTACGGAAACTTTCATATGTTCCATTGTTTCACTGCATTAGGAACATGCTACTTCCATTGTAAGGTAATTTAGAGTGATGTATTGTGTATTTATAGTTAAAACTAAAAATCGAATTTTTCTAGCAGCAGAGAACAGTAATGGTTGGCCCTGCAGGATATTCAGTATCCACAGGTTTAAAGTTGCACTGTACTGGAGTCTGTTAGTCAACACTGGGGTTTCTCATGCTGCTTACATGAGAGAAGTTGCATTAGAGTTTAGAAAAAAGAGTATTTGAGAGAAATTAACTTTCCTAAAACGAGATAAGGATGAGGTTTGCTTTGGAGCCTTGTTTTGCCATTGCCCACTTTGAAATCTCTTTGTGGTAAAAGCTTCTTTTTATCCTTTATGAAATGTCAGCATGCCACTGCCTTTTTTAAAAGGTGCATACCAGGGAGACCATGTGAGGTGTTGTTGTTGAAGAATTGTGTGTCATGTCCTGATTTCATTACACTGCAGAGAGGAGGCTGAAATATGTTTTTTGATGTCCCTATAACTCAGTAATCCTCATAGTTCTGTAACTTTGTGTTATTTTGAAAGGGACTACTTCCATTTTCTTGACGATAATGATATTTAGAGACACGACTTATTTGGCTGTGTTAGTGTAGAAGGTTCCTGCATGAGTCAGAAAAAAGCTTGTGACATTAATTTATATTTATACTAATTAATCTTTGATCATTTTTCATTGTAACAGTAATTTACATCCATGTGATTTGATTTTATCAGAGTGTGCTAATTAATTTCCAGCCTTTCATCCTGGAATATGGACTGCTGCTTTTGAACTGCACAAGGTGAGTCCAAATGTCTTAGAGTCCAAATGGCTTGGAGTGTGATCTGCCAATATTGCTGCTTTTGAATTTTTAGTCTACTGCTATATAGACTGTGAGGGGGGTTCTTTCTGATTCTTTCTTGTGTAGTCCGGGTACATTGACTATGTCAGAAAAAGTACTCCTTCTGGACACCCTGCTTATTCACTTCTCATTCGAACTTTTTTTGTTGTTGTTGTTCTCAGTTGTGTTCGCTATAGTCAAGATTTCCTCCAATGCAGAATTCAGGTTGATGATCTGACGTCTCATGGGCCAGTGTTTCAGAGATTCCTATCCTGGGACTGAATGAGCATGAATCAAACTTGCATTCTTTTTTTTTATCAAACTTCTTTTTAGGTGTCTGGGCTTTGATATTTTTGTTCTATACTTTACATCTTCTGCAATTTATTATGCTTTTATGGTAGATAGGTGAAATGCTGCATGTTAAGCAATGTTTGTGTTTTAAACTGAGTGTTTGTGGAAGAGGCAGGGTCTTACGTTTTTCCCTCCTGCCTACAGCAGTCTTCCTTTTCAGTTCAGTAGGAAGATGGGTCAGTGAATAACAGATAAAGGTCGCTCCAAGTTAATTTTCAGCTGTTGGCTTGAAAACAATAAAACTGGAAAGCAAAGGCATATGTTAAAGATGATTGCAAACATTAAGTTACCCATAAAGTGGCCCTGCCTTGGCAAGGGAATTGGACTAGGTGATATCCAAAGCTCCCTTCCAACCCTAAACAATTTGGTGATTCTGTGATAAGCATTTGTGAAACTTAACATAAATCTGAAAGACAGATTACTTGAAATTGATTTTAAAAAGCCAAACGAACTTTTTCTTGCTGTTACAAAAAAATACTCCGAATTCAAAGTTACATTTGGACCGTAGTAGTTTATAACTTGATTCTGCTTATCTTCATTCTGTATTTCCTGTCTGCCCTAACCCATGAACGTGAAAGATTTCCACAGAGAAATAACTGTGGCTTTGCTACTTGTACGATAAGAAAATTCTCTGAAACTATCTTATTGCAAAGTGGTACAAAAAATACATTGACATAGTATTATATGATAGTGATTTAATTGTAACTGCAGATGTGATTGATTTCATATAACTGTTAAAGGTTATGCCCTTTATATATTTCTTTAGAGGATGTCGTGCTTTCAAAATTATGTATATGTGTGTCCAGAGAGCGTATATCATTTTCTGAGCATTGTAGTGTGTAGTTCACATGTGTTAAGTTTTAGGGCAATTTATGAACTTTCATAATCATGAGGAGTTTTTATGTCCTATATAGATTGCTTGTGTTGAATGTACAGTTTATATTTATACATACATATGACTTTCTAGTCTTTCTAACTCCCAGCTGAAAGTTAGTCCCAAAGCCATTGTTTCGTTTGCCCTGTTGTAAGTATCAGAAAGATCTAGGAGGGAACTTTGATTGCCAGTTATTAATTTCTGCTGGTGTTTTTATTTACAGTAAGTGTACATCTTAACTGAATCTCTTATGTATTTTTAAAATTTTAAATAAATTGGGCGTCTGCCCAATGTTGACAAAATGCTTTCCAAAATGGCTAATGGTGTGGTTTAAGTAGGACATTTCATATTGTTATTCATAAAATATTCTGGTTTTGGTTTAAGTTTTTTTATGTGTTACAGGTTTTAATAATATCAAGCTTAGTTGTTTCAATTTCTTTTCATGTTTCAGAAACTAATGGTGTTCAAATTGTAGATAAGCAGAAAACCTAAAGCTTTTAGGTAGGAGTTGCATTGCTTGAAATTGGAAGTAATCATTTCCCCGTCTTTCCCTTTTATGCTGGTTTTCAATTGCTAACAGTTTTCAAGACAAAAAGACATGGAATCAATAGAATCAGTAGAATATAATACCCTGTCTTATTCTAAGGTTTGCCACATAACTGAGCACCAAATGAACAAAATCTCTATTCTCCAGACATAAGCAACATGGAATGAAGCTGGGAATAGCTGTATTTGGTCAAATATTTCTTTGAAATATGGTTTTAACAGAACAGCAGTTGTTCAAAATAAGCACATCCAGAAACAGAATAAATTAGAAATATGTTGAATTCTAAGTGCCTAACATCTGAGACATCAGTCAGCCCATGCTTCTGTCATACTAAAACAGCAGCAGAAAATCATCATGTCACAGTAACATCTCTTTTCCATGCTCTGGAGAACCTAGGAAACACAAAGAGATATACCTGGTGGAGATAATTATTGCTATAGGTGCAGAGAGGGAAGAAAACCCCAAACCATGCCCTGATTTATCCCATTTTGGTTGATAGATTAGCTGTCTTTGCAATGTGAAGTAATAGTTTATACTATATTTTGCCTCCTAGCCACAAGCATAAAATTAAAAATAAATTTTAATTTAATGAATTTTAAATACCTTTTAATAGAATTAAACAGAGGAAAATGAGTGCTTATTTAGCTTGAAAAGTCATTTTTTTTCCAAATAAGACTCCAAATTAATTGCCAGTTTCTGGATGTAAAAAGTGTTATTTTAGCCAATTAGAGGGTACTACAGGCTAATAATATTTTAGCGTGCTTTGCTTCAAATTTCTAATGCATAAGAACCCATTATGGCTCTTAGTAAATGCTGGGAAAAGACTAGTCCAGAAAATAGGGAAATTAATGGAATATGAGATCAGTATATCTTTCTTACAAAGAAACAAATATATATAAATTGTTGCTACATGTTTGTTGCTAACTCCTTCCTGAACTAATAAATATCAACTAAATTGCTGGCCTCAGTCACTTTTTCCATAATCCAACCAGCCTCCACACAAAGAACCTCTTCACTTGCTCATACTTCTTCCTGTCTCCGTTTTCAGCATGGGATGTATTACTTTTCAGTTAGTCACTAGTTCATTGAACTTGTTAATGTCAAACAAATATCACCTCAACTTCACCTTGGCAGAATACCTGTGTAATTTACACTATTTATTTTACTTCTGCCTATGCTAGAAGTGTTGGATGACTTTTTTAGCTCAAGCCATTGACAAGAGGAAATAGGAAAGAACACGCATACTTTAGGAAGCCTTTGAAGAACCTATAAAATCGTCATGATATAACTGCGGGAGCTATTGTAATGTTATGTTCTGTGGCAATATACATACCATAGGTTTTATCCGTGTGTCATTTTCTCAGGTAAAGGTTTGTCATTCCTTGTGACAACTTTGCTGTTTCTCTTCGGGTTAGGAAACAGGGACCTTCCTGTCAAAATATTGAAGTGTCTTTTTGGAAATAGCTGAAAAGTCCTTCTTATTCTTTCTGAAAATATTTGGGGTTTATGTAAATACCACACAGTCACTGAACACATCTGCTATTGTCTCCATTGGGTATTTCTCTGCAGAAAGAAAAAAAAAATGCCATTTTTTTTTAAATCCTGCTGCCACACTTGGGCAGTTAAGCATATCAGGAAAAGAAACACATACTTAGATGATAATTTATATTTGGGTGTGATTTAAAATCAATGGAATTTAATATGTAGCATGCCCACTACTGACACATGCAGACAGGATAGTCTTCTTCCAGTATTAGGAAGTGTTGTTTTGTTTGCTTGTCTCACTTTTGAAATGGTTGAAACATAATCTTAGCAGCTTAAATAAAGAAAAATCATGTGGGAGTTTGACTTGCTATTAGCATATTTGGTAGATTTTTTGTAAGTAGATAAACTCTCAGGCAGTATTATCAAAATTTGAATCTTAGAGCAAAATACCAAAGCTCAGGACGTGGTTGGAAAACAAAACTAAGCCTGAAAGTGGTAGGGAAGATGGAAGATAACTGAAATTTATACTCCTTTCTATTATCCCGTTCAGACTCTTTTTCTTTGTTAAATCTAGAAAAAAAATAAAATTCCCGTGCTGCAACATTTCTTAAGGAGGTCACAGTAGATACCTGCTTATTCCAGACACTTCTCTTTGAAGTGATCACTATTTTAAGAGTTATCTGCTAATTAAAAATAAATCAAGAAGCATTTTATTTTGATATTCATTTATGGAAAGCATTTCTTTATATTATATTAAAATCTAACTTCCTTTCTTTATATGATATTAAAATCTAACTTCCCTAATCTTCCTACATGATATTAAAATCCAACTTCCTAAATAACTTCCCTTCAGTGCTTGTTCCCTTTTCAATCAATAGAAGAAAGACAGCAATCAAAAAAGGAAATATTCTTCAGACTTCAATCCTCAGGCCCGTAAAGACAAAACATGAGTTTGATTTTTAGTAAGCTAACAAGTACTCTTGTTCTTTTAAGTAGATAACTAAATGCAAGAGTTAAATATAGATTAAGGTGATTTTACTGTGTTTATACTGGAGGCTCTTCGACCTACTTCAATAGGGTTTGCTCTTAAAAATTCCTGCACTTAGCTCTGGTCTCTGGAGCTAATGCTGTCTCTTTTCCCTGGGCCCTCATTGCCCAGGCTTGCCTGGGCAGATGGTTTCCTTCTCTCCTGTCCCTCTTCCCACTTCAGCCTGGTCAGTCAACAGTTACTGTTCTCATGCCCTCACTGTTCTGGTCCCCACAGTAAGCAGATTTCTGCAAAAACATTTTACCAGTTTGTCACAATGAGTGTGTTTATGTTATATAATTATGAAGTTACATACTTTTTTGATTCAGTGTAAACTACCCCTCATTAGACACTCATTAGAAAGTATACAGATTTTTTTTAGTCTAAGTGCTAAATGTCTTTCTATAACAGTGTTGGCTATTGTATGTATGGCATAATGTAGTTATTTAGTTTGTGACTTCTAATAGCAGGCATTAACACTGATTAGCCTCAATTACTTCTTCGTTATTAGCAAATGTCAGGGAATAGAAATGTATTCTTTAGTGTTCCCCAGTAAAACACATTCTAATGCATGCAAAAATGCTATTATAGAAAGCATTTACAACTTCCAAACATATTTAAGCAAAAAGTCTTTTGATAGCATATCTGGTTATTTTCATAATCAGTTTCCCTATCATGCAAGATTCTGGCATTACATATTGAATTCTACCCTTTAGAAGACGTGCATTGTCACGCAGGTTGGCACACACTTAGGTATCTTGCTGATCTCAACGACTAGCACTCCTTATTTACAGTATGACTCCAATATGAAGGGGATTTCCCTTGGCATCTTCATATGTTGAGAGCAGAGAGCAACATCCTGCTTCTTCCAGAACAGGTAGGATTCTCTCAATGAACAAACAGCTTAATGATGTCTACAGCTACCAGCTGAGTATCCTGTGTTAGGTGAGAGGATAAAGGCAACTGTGTCCTGTGCCCAAGGTACACAGGTATGAGCTCCAGGAAGGCTGCCAATGAATAAACTTCAGCTTCAGAAACAGCAGATGAAGAAACAGCCACTGGAAAATTGCCAGTCTGCTTTGCAGACTGTTACAATTTAAATTGTCCTGTTTTGTTCTTCACCTTTATTCTGTAGTTCAGAGTATTCTATCTAGAATTAATTTCTTCTTTCCTTGAGCCAAATAAGGCCGAGTCGCATATGATCAAGTTTGTGAGTTTTAAGAGTCCTCACTGGATTTAAGTACAGGCATTAGTAATGCACTGTTTTGTTCCTTCTTTCCCAATTGTCTCAAAAGAATTTAAACTTGAAAAGAAAAATTATTTGCCCGCAAAACTGTTCTTAAAAATAAAATAAAATAAAAAAAATCCATGTTTTTTTTTCCATGAAGAGTTATGCTAGGAGATATGATGACATTCAGGACACTTGTTGAGCCACCTATTTGACAGTATGATTGTAGTTTCTTCTCAACTCTAAAATATTTGTTTTGTTTCTTCTGTAAGTAGAAGTACTGCTTCATTATTTCAGTATGTTATTGTGATTTTATGAACTGTGGAGATGCTGTTTTGTTTTTCTTTTCTGAGTGCCTAAATTCCCAATAGTTGTCTTTTTCTTGGTTAGGTTTATTTTTTTTTTTTTTCTCTGCTTTTAGGCAAGGAGGTTGTTGGCAAGGAGGTCTGGGGGTGTATGAGAGGTTGGGAGGAGACACAGCCAAGACAGGTGACCCAAACTGACCAAAGGGATATCCCATACCATAAGAAATCATGCTCAGTATATAAAGTGAGGGTAGAGAAGGAGAAAGCAGGGGATGTTTGGAGTGATGGTGTTTGTCTTCCAAAATCACCATTACATGTGGTGGGGTCCTGCTCTCCTGGAAGTGGCTGAACACCTGCCCATGGCAAGCAGTGAATTAATTTCTTGTTTTGCTTTGCTCATGTGCACAGCTTTCCCTATTCAACTGTCTTTGTCTCAACCCACAAGTTCTCCAGCTTTTACCCTTCTGATTCTCTCAATGATCCTGCTGGTGGGGGAGCGAGAGAGCAGCTGCGTGGGGCTTGGTTGCTGGCTGGGCTTAAACCATGACACTATTCTATCTTATTTTATTGATGGGAGTGAAATGACTGGTTTTTGTTATTACAAGAGAGGCAAGGATTTGATTCCTATTCTTGTCTTGTTCCCTGAAGGAGTAAGTCCCTGGAACTCTGCACAAAGAAGAATAAAAGGAAACCCCTTTTCTTCCCCACTTCCCGTTGATTCTTTATCCTCTTAGGAAACCATGTTAATGAAGTCTTAGAAATGTGATTCCATATTCACCATATTCAAGGAAGAAGGTTTGTTTGGCATGTGAACTGGTAAAAGTGGGCTTTAATGGGAGATTACTCCAGACCTTCCACGTAAAGGACTTTCACGGGGCTAGATATTGTGACTGTACTCTTGCTTTACTAATGAGGAATCCTTTTTCTGCCTTTATTGCTATTCCCCTTCAAGTTATATGGCACCATCATCTGTTGTCTGCGACATTTCCAATGTAAATTGACTTTGAAATTCTCACATATCACTAGCATTATGAACAATGTCAACGCTCAGGTAACACCCTTCCCCCCCACCCCGTTTCTTCATTAACGAACTCTTTAGTCCTCAATATGGTTATTTTGCCCAACTTTCTTTCATCCATCAAACATCCCCTTCCCTGTCTGTTTCCAAGAATCTTTTTGCTTCATTGTCAAGTCTTTATCTGGGTATCACAGCAGCTACCGCTGAGGGACAGAAAGGTGATTAGAGCTCTGTGGAAAAAATGTGAGATATTTTTCTGAAGTTTACAGATGGTGACCCTGTGCAATCAGAGGACCTCTGCCTGAGAAGGAAGATTGGTTTGTGCTTGGAACTTGTACAGTCCTCAGTTATGAAACATACAGCAGATATACCACATCAATTTAGTGTAAGCTAAAGATCTGGAATTCTTTGGAACTTTTGAGATTTGGACCTGGCGAGATTTTTTTAATTATTATCTATTTCGGTTTAGTGTTCAGCCTGTGTTATTTTGAACTTTCTAATTGTTAATGTCAGGCTGGGATGTCACTGAAAGAGTAATTTTCTAGAACTCATGTCTGCCGCTTTGTCTTAACATCAACAGGAAGAGTCAGTTTACTGTTTTAATTTTCCTGTAAAGTACAGTTTTATTTCCCTTGAGATTTTGATAAACCTGTTTCTCAGGTGCCTTTTCTACTAGTGCTCTACTCAGTGTAAAAAAGAGGCCATTTGAGTGATTATGCTATTGCCAGCTGACCAAAACATTTTTGGTACCTAGATCCTTACCTCTATGTTTAAAGGCTAGGGGGTCACCTTCTTTACTGAACTTCTACTTTCAGGCTTTAGGTATTAGACTACTCTCGCAGTCCCCAGTCAGGAAAGGTATGATTAATAGGAGGGATGTTTCCACTAGGTAAATCCAGATTTTCAGTGTAGTGTGTCTCCTCCAGTGTCCCCCTTTCCTACAGCTTTGCTATTCTGCCTTGCTTACTGTGGTGGCAGCTTCTCCACTTCTCACAAAGTCTATTAGCAGCTGTATCTAGATACCTCCTATACAAGGAGAATTTATTGTTTTTTCACCCTAAGGTTCCTCAAGGATTTGTTTGGAAGCTCCTCTTCTGTGCATTTCTTCCCTTGCCCTGGTGATAAAAGAACGAGTCCTGCTGGCACATTAATCTAGTCCTTACATCGTTAATGTACCAGCCGTTTGAATCTATATGGTCATGACTTCCAGCAGGATAGTAGAAGAAAGCCATTGCTCCTCGGTAAATACTTCCCCCCTACCCCCTCCCCTACTTTGTTTTTGAAGACAAGGTCTCTATTACAGTCCCCTTTAGACTCCCAGAGTGTTATTTGAATGTCAGTTAAGTTTGAAACTAACTGCCAGAAGAATCTCTTCTGAAAGATTTCTTCTTTTCACATCTCTAATCAAGAGAACCAGAAAAGAAGTACTTTCACCATTGGTGATAGTTTCCTGTCTAAGTGTCTAAAAAAATAATTATAAAGCTACAAAGGTAGCTGTTTGTGGCTGCCATACCACCTTGTGTGGTGTTTAAGCAGAAGCCTGGCCACTTTTTTTCAAAGAATCACTTTCCCTAGAGCTTCAGAAGTGCTGCTGGGATCTTTACACTCAGGGAAGTCTAAAGCAGAGAAAGGTCGCAGCATACACTATCCTTTTATTTCAGTGAAAACTGCACACAGAGGATAGACCCAGCAAGTATTGTTACAGGAAAGGATGTATAGAGTAAGTAAGAATGCACTCAAAAAAAGTAAAAAAGTTACACAAGTATACAAGTGAAAAACCAACCTTCCTTTATTCTTCTCCTTGGTCCAGATAAACAGTGTGACTGAACCACTTTACCTTAAAGGTAACCCAATTATTTTCATATTTGAATTCCACATTGAACTAATTCTGTCTTTTTTTTTTTTGTTTTTCTGTGGTGGATTTCTTTAGGAGAGGAGACCTTGAAATTATGCAGTCTGTTATTCTCATGGAGCAGTTTTTCATTCAAATGAGCAGCATCACAGTATTTCTTATTCTAAATTATGTTTTATTCTTATTCTTATTATTCTTAGGATTATAGCTTGAATAATTTAAGTATGTAAAGTAAATTAGTTGTGATTTCCAGGGAAAGAATGAACAGGTCAAAAGGACCCTCTACTGTTGGAAAAGAAAAACGATCAATGGAATTTGAGTAGTTTCCAAAGGAACCTTTCTCTATCAGAAATAAAAACAAAACAAAACAAAACAAAACAAAACAAACAAACAAACAAAAAAAAACCACCAAAAAAACCCCACAAACAAACAAACAAAACAAAAAAAAACACAAAAAAACCCCACCACAACAACAAACCAATCCTCAGTATTTATTCTTTGCAGGTCATCTCTGTAGCAGAAAAAAAGATGTAGGAGTTTTTTTCTCTCATGAGAAGTATCTATTGCTACAGGTAGAAAGTGTGAGAGTGGTTCAGGAAAAAATAAAAGGTTTGATTATGCAGTAATCTTATTTTCATCGATAAGTTATTTTGTTGTATGTATGGCTTAATGAAAGCTGCTCAGCTACGAAAATAAAATTAGTTTGTTTCTTTTTTTACAGTGCTATAAATGATACACAATGTAGAAAGCCAGGCTTTCTTGCTCTCCCAAAACTGAATTTTATGCATTCAATCCTTGACTCCACTCTGGATGGATTAGTTTTGAGACATCCTTATACTGGTACATGTAAAATACTTTATTTTACTGAATTATTGCAAGAAAAAAATCATTGATTGGAGTAAAATTTAATGATACTGGGAAGTACTAATGTAGTGAACTTAAAGAACAGAAACAACTGAGTATACCTTTGACAAAAGGGAGTCTTTAAGTGTCAGATAGCAAGAAATTCCTGTAGGAAGTGTTACCCTGTTCCCTTGTGTGCTGCTAAGGTGCTGCAAGAGCATGGACCGGAATTTTAGGGTTCCATGTGAGGCTGATCTTACAAGAGCCAAGTACATGTTCAAACCTTTGTAACCATGTTTGCAAGACTTTACAGATAATTTCAGTCAGCTGAAATTATACATTAAATGGAATTGCTAATATTTTTTTCTTTAAAGTGCAGATTGCTTTTGAACTGTTGCTTTAACTCTGGTTTCCAAGTTTATATGTTACAGTTTCTTTCTCTTGTGCTTCTGGTGCTTCTTTCTTTAGCCTTTTTCTGTGAACAAGTATTTGATACTGAATCACGTTTTTTGTATAAGTGTTTGTTGCATTGTCATGTGTAGGGTCGTAAATCACTTGTTCATACTTGGAACTTTGATTTTAAAGAAAACTTTTTCTGTATTTGATCACTGTCTGAAGTGGTTTCTAGCTGGCCTATTCCAGGATGGGCAGAGGAGAGGCTTTTTAAGCACAAAAGAAAGAACTTTGTATCTCCATGGGAATAAGGCTTAGACAAAGTCTTTTGCTCTCTGATGTAGTATTTGTTGGACTTCCTTATACCATGGCCTATGCAAGATTGAGGGAGATCACATAGTGTGGATTTCTTACAGTCATCTAGAGGTTTTTTTGGTTTTTAATTAATCTGTTTCAGACTGTTGTTACTGCTTCTAGAAGAGTTTAGAAGCTGCAGTTTGTAAAGTTCTATAAATCAAACTAACACTGTTATCAAAAAAAATGAGTTATAATGTTAGGAAGGAAGTTTAGAACTAGCTTTTCAAAACACATGCGATTTTTTTTTTTTTTTAACACAATTTGTTACTTCTATTTTTTTCAATTACTGTTCACATTTATTATTACAGCAAACTATTTTGGGCCTGAAAGGCAGGAAGTACTTTGTGCTCTAGCTTTGGGTAGAGAATTACAAGAGCCTCAGAAATCACTGTTCCCGATAATGGTTTACCCTGTTCTGTGTGTGAAGATACCAAAAGCAGGTCCATTCCAGAACTTGAAAGCTCAGAGAAAGCAATATAATTTATTAGAATCACAACATCTGATTCCTCTAAATGAAGATGTTTCTGTAATAATGTGTGCAGTATGGTAGAGGTTCTTTACCGTTGCCTTACTAGAGCTCTTTTCAGTCTCTAACTGTATTAGCTGTAGCTTTTGCCTTCTGTACTTCACCAACATCTTACATGTCCAAATGATCTTCATCAGGCTGTTGTTTCAGCATGTGTTTCAGGAATGTCCCAGGCAGAAACCTGCCCCTGCTACATATAGGCAAGGCAATGATGCCTGGAGCCACTTCTGGCTCAGTTTTGTAAGCTTGGAACCAGACACACTAAGTCAAATGGTGAATGCTCTGCACATTTGTTTTTAGCTTTTAATGTGTAACAATCTTCAGCTGAAACATCTGCTATAATGAACATGACATTTGCACTAATGACAGCATGAGTTTACTTAATGTCCTGCATTAAATTCACTTCCCAAAAGAGTTGTCCTTTTTCAAAGAGAAATGTGAATTTGCTATTTGTGTTTTTGGAGATGATGAAAGAACTGGCCTTGTAACTGTGTGGCTGATAGCTGGTGGTGGGGCTGGACTCAGGTAAATGGAACAGGAAATAGCAAGGCTGGCTGAGGAGAAATAGTCTAGATTTGCTGCTGACAGGGCAAATTTGTGAATCCAGGGAGCAGCAGTGCATGGAAGCAATTAATGAAGACGGAATCCAGTCTCCTGTGCTTCGGATTGATTTTTTTTTTTTTTTTATGAGGCTTGGAAGATGGAACGATTTATTTTAAAAAGGAAGTAGAATGATTGTGATGTAAGAATTTCTGTATAATGTAGTTCTAGTTCTAATAAAAAAGACAGCTACTTGTTTAGAAATTCTTGCTGGCTTTGTAGAGACTGTTAGAAAACTTCCTTCAGAGCAGCTAGCAAGAAAGAAAAGCAGTAATCAGTTCAGTGTTGTAGAGCCAATATAATCACATGATTATATCTTTACCTATTTGATGAATATTTATTCTTAATCAAGTTTTTTGTATGTAGCAGAACCTGTTGAAATTAAAAGTATCCACTGCAAGGGAAAAAAAAAAAAAAAAAAGAGATATCATTGTTACTGAGTTCTGTTCTCTGTCTGAAAGGAAATGCTTGAATTCAGCACTGTCCATAAAACAACAGAACAGTGGGGATTTGTTTTCTGAATTAGGCTTTTTATTTACATTTCCATGATTTTATGGTAGTGTAGCTAATAACAACATGATGCATCATAGCAAGAAGTGATGAAACAAAAGGAACTCTTGGATGTGACATCAGTTATATGGCTTTGAATTTGGCGATTGGTAAATTGGAGAAAACATTGGACTCCCTTCTGTGCATAAACAAGCAAATATAAGGTTAAAAACCCATTTAATCTGAAATAACAAATTTAGCCTGGATTGTTCTAACCACAGATGATTTTTGCTAATAAAAGCATGAAAATGTGAACTAAATATAGCCTCAATTTTCTGGATGACTGACTATGCCACAGGGCTGGAGCTTTTGACATTAGTGTGTCTCTCGGGTCAGTTTTTGGTTCTTTTTCCGTTCCAGCTTTTATGTACAGATATTTTTGTAAAACTAATGCCAGTAGAACCCCAGTGCATCTTAGAAAGGCACCCACTCATCTTTTACAAAAGGGCACGTTTTCCCTTTTCAGATTGTGCTAAACTTGAATAATAAGGAACACATTTTAGTGTGTACCAGTTTTCCTTTTTGTTCTTCATTATCTTTCTTGTACTGCATTTTCTGCAGATTATCTTGGAAGGGATAGGGTCACAAGTAATAATGTTGTGGGTGAAACAAACATTGTGAAATGTTTTGAAACATCTAAATTATGATGATGACTTTGTGTTTGCAAAGCATATTCAATCATGTAGATATTAACACCTCCTGCTATTTTTATTAATTGCATTGATGCTAGTGACATATAAATAATTCATCCTCCTCTTGCTGTGTTATTTCTTCAAATCTATGTGTGTTTATATAATTCAAATTTTATTCAGATTTGCTTCAAAAGAATGTAACTTTGGTTGCAAAGTCAAGTACTTCCAAGTTGAAAGTGACTTTTTTATGACTGTCAGTACAATGTTAATTCAGCCTCTGTCTGCATTCAGCTGGTGGGCTGAGTGATGTCCTGTGGGAAAAACACTATCCAATGGGGTAATTAAAATTTATACCACAATGTGTAGCTACAAGAGTAGCAGGGAGAGATTTAAATTTACACAATCAACTGTGTAAGTCTGGCATTTCCGAACTTGCAAGTGTTGGACTTTGGAACTTCAGTGTGCTTATAGAGTATGCTATTGCAGACAATTCCTCATTTCCTTTAAGAGACTGAAGAAGGAAGCTGCAATAGACTGGACTACTGAAAACCTCATCTGGCAGTGTCTTTTGGGATGCTGGAGACTTGAATTCTTAAACTAAACAGCTGCCCGAGCTACCAGACTCTCTGTGAATTAGTTTGCTGCTAATGCTGAAGGGGGAGAGAGTCTATTGATACAGCTTTCTTATTGACTAATCAGACTCTAGTTCCTGTGTCCAGAGATATGGATTTCTATTGTGTTGGAGGGCTGGAGTAAGTGCTGAGTTATAATCAGGTGAAAATGGGATCATCTAACTGGCAGGCTTAATTAGGTTGTATCTCAGCTTACAGAATACGTGCTAGGCATATTTTTAATGCAGAAAGCAATAAATGCAAAACTCAGAGAAATCAAAGTCTGTCTATCAGTATAAAGCGAGTTCAAAGGTGGTTTTAGGCATAAAATGAAGAAACACCCTTTACCCAACTGAAATGAAAAAGAGTTATGCAAAGAATGCATAGTGACATTGGGGTTTGGATGTAACAAGTCAGTTCTTCCCAAAATTCATTTGAGTTTCATGTCCCCTCTAAAATTTGGCACCTGATCTGAAAAACTCATTCACTACTTGCATACTATGAATTTAATGCTACTTTTCTTTTTTCATGATACTTTCTGTTTTCATAAAGTTCATCATGCGAAGGAGGGTCAACTCCTGGTTTATAGGTAAGGCAAAGTAACAAAGGACACAAATTTCCTTCTGCATGATAACAGATAGGTCAGTAGTGTTACTGTTGCATGTCATTTGCTATTATTGTGGTTACTTTTTTTCTGAAGTATAGAAAAATAAATTAAATTGCAGTTACCAGAAATTTTGTCACCCGGAAAGTATGAGGTCTGTATCAATATTAACAGTTGATACATTTACATTCACATGGAAAATGGAGATCTTTATTTCTTTCTGAGAAGAAAACAGGAAGATGTGTGTTTCATTAGAACACCAGGGAAACATACTGGAGGTGTTGAATGATCCAGGTATCTAAGGAGGCTGATTGGCAGTGGTTCAAAAATATTTTGGAATAAAGATCTCTGTTGTAATTTTCCCTTACAAACACTCATACTGCCTTTACTTGGCCCCATATTTTCTCCTGAATTATCTTTTTTTTTAGTTCTTTTCTCATTTTGTGTTTTTTCTAGCACATAACTAACACACAGAATAAAAGCAGGTGGATAAAAGTACAAGTGATTCAGTGATGCTGGTAAAATACTGATGCAGACACGGGTCTTGTGGCAGGAGAGAAAAAAAAAATTCTTTCATTGGTATTTCATTCAGAGAATTGTTTTGATATATCATCAGCATTATTTTCACCAGTATAAGGCACAAGCATATTACTCTGCAAAGACTTATTTATCAGTGTTGACAAAGAGGTCTGGACAACAAACTTCTGACAGAAACTCCAAATGTTTAAGAGCAAGCATGAGAAAACTCTCCTCTTTTTACAGTACAATACCACAAAGCAGTTTCCATCTGCACACAGACCTGTCATTAAACAGTCTTTTATCAAACTTGTATGCACTGTTTCCAATATGAGCATCTTGAAGTTAGTTTTGTTGAAAATGTGACAGAATATTTTCTTGTTTCCTTTTTCTTTTGATAATTCAAATTAAGGTAGATTTTACAGGTAGTATTAAGTGGGAGGGAATTCAAAGCAGGGCCTGAATCTGAGTCTTCCTGTTTATACATGACTGACCTAACCCCTGAGCTGTAGAAAGGATCATGAGCTGGTACTTTAAAATTTCAGGTACCGATTGTGAAATACCTTAGCACAGCATTAGGCAGCTGGCTGGGACCTGCAGCTGAGCACAGGCTGATTTGGGTGGGATGTGAGAACCTGGGCTCCCAGCATGGCCCATGGATGGATCTCACACCAGAAATGTCATTCTTGACTGAAGAAACCTTCTGTCCCTACAAAGAAATCATTGAAAGTAGTATTCTTCTACAGTTAATTAAAAAAATTAGCATCCTCTGATGAAATACATAGCTGAAAAATGCCTGGGAAGCCCTTTGCAGACCCTGTTTTCTTGTTTGGCAAACAACAGATATTATGTTCTAGTTTTGTAATTTACGTTGTCCTATATGTGTTCTTTAATACCAACCAAAGCATTCAGTGAAGCTGGATGTTATTATTTACTGTAGGCTTGTGTATATATATAACCGAAAGACATGAAATCTTTCCTTTTATTCCATCTTTCAAAAAAAATGATTGTTTACAGTACCATCAGGAGCTGCTGTAACTTTGGATCCTGAAACATAAAACTGAGATTAAAAATATATATACTATAACTGTGAGGGTTTCTTTATTTTCTTCCAGTGATTTCCATTATAAATGAATTAGTTTTTCTTTTTAAGAACACATTTGCAATTTAATTTTTCCAGCTATCAAGCACTAAACACTTGATTAGCTTAAACTAAGAGGATTCAAGGAAAATTCTTCATGCATGATTTTCAGCTTCAAGTAAGATGTAATAGAATAAAATAGATGTTAATTAAATACCTCTGGTGCTTTCTTAGGTTATGCAGGGAGAAAATTAGAAGGGCCAAAACCCATGTAGAACTTAATCTGGCTACTGCTGTAAAAGACAATAACAAAATGTTTCTATATTGCATCAGCAACAAAAGGAGGCTGAAGGAGAATCTCCATGACAAGGGGTTAGGTACTTAATTCCTTCTTTGCCTCGGTCTTCAACAGTTAGACCATTTGTTCTCAGGGTACTCAGACCCCTGAGTTGGGAGACGGCAATGGGGAGCAAAATGAAGCCCCCGTAGTAAAAGGGGAAATGGTCAGTGGCATGCTACACCCCTTAGACACCCACAAGTTTATGGGCCCAGATGGGATCCACCCAAGGATACCGAGGGACCTGGCAGAAGTGCTTATTGAGTCACTTCCATTTACTAGTGGTCCTGGCTAACCCAAGAAGTCCCAGTTCACTGGAAGCAGCAAATGTGATGCCTGCCTACAAGAAGGGACAGAAAAATGAGCCTTGCAAAATATTATGCCCTTGAAATTTTGGGACATAGGGATGTAAATTACAGTAATTAGAACTCCAGGCAAAGACTGCGAAGTTCAAATACTCATGGCAGTCCACAACAGTTACATTTCTTACAAGCAGAAGAATCATGAAGGCTCCTGAGCCTCTCTTCAGTAACCTCAGTTGAAAGTAAGGTATATTGAAAGACACTTTGGGCCCACTGTAGGTTATGAGGCTCTACTGAAGTGATACTAGCATTGATGGGAACTTCTGGTAATTCCCCTAGAGTAAATCAGTATTACAAACCTATTCCCTAAAAGGTACATCTGTAGATGAAGTAGGACTGGTATGTTTTGCTGTTGGCAGTGTGCAGTGGAAAGCCTTTCTATCAGTGTTAAATAGACTCAAATAACCTTTCTGTGTTTCCTCAGTTTGAGGAAATTTTAAGTGAATTGTTGTCTGTCTCTCAATATGGGAATGATAGAGCAGGGGCTCCTCAGAAAATGAGCTTCCTGGGAAGGGCAGGTAAGTAAGGTAAGAAGGGGCTCCAAGAAATGCTGCTTGTTTGGCTGAACCCAAAGTCTTCTTTTACCTTGCTGTTTGTACTGTTATAAAAGCATCTATTTGTTCAGATGGTCTGCTAGAGGGAGATATTCTGTGGGCATAAAGCAGTTTGCCTGTAGCTGTGGTACTCAAGGGAGCTTGTGTTTTGTGATCCTCCCTGAGGCACTGATGGGTCTGTGCACTGTCAGCTCCCTTCCCCTTTGGTTTGTGTTCTCTAGTGCTGCTTCATTCAGACACTGAGCAGGGAGATACCCAAGAGATGACTATACCTGACCACTACAAAGGAAAATTAAAGCCTTTTCTATTCACTCCCTTTATTTTCATTAGGACGGCTAAATATCCCATAGCATCCTGATTTTATAAGTAACATGCATGATACTGTTTTTCCATTGTTATTGTGGTTTAGGATTTTTATTTTTTTTAAACTTTCCATATATGCTGCATGTTGATAGCCATGAAAGAGCATATCCAGCCCACAACAGCTTCTTGCTGAATTTTGTCAGAGAATGTATTTAACTGAATTATATCCTGGAGAAAAACAGAAGGGCAAAGCTGCAAAATTGGCACTTTGCTGGCTTTCCCATTACACCTTGAGGGCAAGTTCCTGATACACAATGGTACCTTTACAGTCAGATCTCAGTAGCAAGCTGCCTCTAGCATTTATCACTGACAAACATATAGCCACAGAAAGTTGGCTGTGTCAGCAGCATGAAACATTGGCCAGAAGCCTACTTGTGTGACCCTTTGACTGGTTAAGAGAAATACTTGCACTGAAAGGAGTTACTGATCACTCAGTTTAATTGGTTTCCACAAAGGAGACAGAAGTGAGTAGCTTCTGTTTGCTTGCTTGCTTATTTACCACTACAGTGCTGTAATTCACTGTAGGCTCCAGGAAAACCTAAGCTTGTTGGATTGCATAAGGTTTTTTCTTTGTGAATATGCCAATCTTTTTAGAAGAACAAGCTCAATTATTCTGCATTTGACAACCATATCATACACCACATCTTAAAAATACATTTAACTGTGAACTTTGATGTATTTTTTGCCTTTATTTTGGATCTTTTCTTACTTAGCTAGAAGAAAAACCTATTCTAAGTAGACATGTCTGAAAGGAAAAGGTGTCTGGATCTCTTTAATTTTTTAATTCATGTAAATTTTTTAAAGAAAATTCGTGTCAGTTGTTCTATAGTTGTTTTGGGGGTTGAGGGGGGTGTTTGGTTTTTGTTTTGGTTTTGTATGGGTTTTTCTAGTTTTACTCTTGTGCACTTTTTTTTTTTTAATTTTTTACATTTGTGTTTATACAAGATACCCGGAATTTCAAGGCAAAAAATAGGTTTAATTAACATACATGAATGCACTGTGAAACCAAAGGTGATATCCTAATGTTACTATGAGTCTTCAGAGCACAGGCATACTGTAACATGTTTCTGCACAATTTTATTCAAGCTGTGTTAGATAAGGAGGACATTTAAAAAGTAATTATTAAGCATGACATTTTAATTTTTTTATAAATACAGATAGATATGGAGCACCTACTGATTGACATCTGCATGTAATCCTACTTATTGGATTTAACAAAATCTCTCTTTGAAGTGTTGTTAGACTAAACTGAGATGCTTTCATGAAATTTAACATTAAATGGTAATGGATTTTTCTAGTTTGTCATCTATTGAATAAAATATATAAACTTCAACTCTTTAAAATGTAAATAGAAAAGGCAAAAAGTATACTTTTTCTTTGAAACTTATTTTGTGATTAAATCATTCTGTACATGTTGTGAGAGTTACTTCCTTATTTTAGCACCATATAGGGAGCAAATACTGACAAAATTAGAGTTCAGTCAGGATATTGGGCTAGGTTTATAAATTTTGGCTACTTTTTCTTTTTTGAATGTCTTGACATTTTGTTTTTCACTTTTCAAGTGTTTTCTAGCATTTTGTCATGGTTTTTTTTTACTTTCTATTGATTAGTAGATGAGTAATGTTGGCACCGGACTCTGTTGGCAGTATCTTTTCAGTACATTTCAGATTCTTGATTTGTTTGTTTCTCTGTTTTTGCATAAAATTTTGCCTTCGTAGTGTTTGCCAATCACATATAGTTGTAAAGATGGATTTCAGTTGATAAGACATTAAATCATAATAACTGAATGTGCATTTTGTGTATTGGTTGAATTAATATATGAATTCATAATTTCATCTAGCATAGTTGACTCATAGTGTTGTATATTTACTTCGCTTATCTTTCATTCGTTGTCATATTTAGCCCTCCAGTTTTTAACCACCTAGTTGGCAATTCAGTGAAAATTAGACTACAGTTACTGAGCTGAAAATATACCCCAAAATATCTCCAAACTTTATGGATTTATTGATTCCTTTATGAAATGTTTAATTGACCTGGCATTTCAAATTAGAGATGTCAGCTTCTTCTACTGGCAGACTATTTGGAAATGCAGTCATTAGCTAACAGCTTTATTGTGGTAATTTTTCTGAAGCTCCACTATAAAGAAATTAAGCGTATGTTTGCACATTATCTGGGTTACTATGCCAGTAGCATCAGGAGCCATCCCATGTGTCTGGCTAGCACGGGTGATAGTTGCAGTGTCAGCTCTATGTGGGCAGAGGCTTCAGTGTGGACTGAAGAAGCTTCCCTGAACAAATGGGTGTATAAAATTATATGCCTCTTACATTTCTGTGGTGACTGTTACCTGAGGTAAATGCAATTAAAATACTCTTGAGGTAGGCCTACAAGTGTTACCCTTTTCTGGATGTAAATTTGAAATTCCCAAAGGCGTTTAAGTGTGTAAAGACTGAATACTATGACACATCCGGAGAAACTGAACGAAGCAATAAGCTTTTTATTTTTTTTCCTTTTTTTTTTTTTTTTTAAAGTTGGCAGGATTGCCCCCCTGTTTAAGAACAGTATACATGTGGAAAGCAACACTTTAGGAATGCGCTAAAAAGCATAGTACGCATTGAAACAGTATCTGTAATTGAACAAGAAGGTAATAAGCTGCTATGTATAGTGACAGCAGCATAATAAAATAAGAGATGGCTTTTGCCCTTTTTGCTACTCAAAGACATGGTGGCTGAAACACGTTAATGCTACAAGGAAATTGTTAATGAAAATGAGAAGCAAGGAACAAAAGCACAGTACATTCAAGTATCAACAGTTTACAGGATAAAGATAGGAAGACTAAAAGATAAGGAATGAAAGAACTCTCCTGACAATTGCTTCAGGCAAATTGAAAACACTTTTTCAAAGAGAAAACATAATACAAGAGAAAAAGAAGTCCAGTAGTAAATGTTTTAAATATTCCTTTAGAAAACAATTCAATCTTGCTGCTTTTTTTTCCCCCACCAGAAACAGCTTCTTTGTATTTTTATCTGCTTTCTATCTTAATGTTGCAAAGGGAATAATTTCTTATTTCTGGTTGATTATCTTGTTATGGATCGTTCAGAAATATTAAAGTACTGCTTGACTTTCCCTGCCTATAGGATGAAGGTCAAACCAATACATGTGATCTTTGCATCTCAGTGTGCCTCAGCTTGCACTCAGCTGTGACATCTGAGGTCTGGACGGGTGGAGTTTCACCTGTGCTGGGAATCCAGAGTCTTAGCCACAACACTGTGCTTGCCAACCATAGCTATATCTGACTTCTACACTCTGCTCCCATGTCCTTCCACCTTATTTGAAAACACTGTAAATCTTAATCAATTTACAAATTTCAGGATTTTTAATCCCAGGAGATTTTAGCCTGAGATTTCACTGATAGGAACAGCTTGGCGTTTATTATGTGGTGTTTGTTTAATTCACCCTGGAACTATGTCGGTCTCTCTTGGACTGTGTGTTTTGGTGAGGTAGTTAACACATAATACCAATATATGGGTGAATCCCTTAGGGGGAGTGAGGGTGAGGCTGCTGTCCTGTGCTGTGCCCCAGCCTGCCACGCTGGGCAAGTTACAGCAGTGGGGCAAGTTGAAGTGGATCTGGGGCTTCAAGCTGGGGTCCAGAAGATGCATGGCTAAGCACAGGCAGGGCTGCATCCCCTCAGGCATGGGTGAAAGGCAACTCCCCAGTGAGGGGGGCTGGCCCCACTGCCCACAGCCCCACCCCAGCAGCCTGGTCCACTCCTACTCGGCACCGCAGTGAGGCCAGCCTTGTGCACAGAGCCTGATGTTAGCCACTCAGCCTGGCCTTCCAGGCTCCTTCTTACTGCCTGGTGATTTTTCATCTGCAAGGAGCTATGACTGCAGTCTCAAAGGAAGAGCTTTGTTAGCAGAAGGGGATATAAAATTTTCACTGTACAAGCAATAAAGATTGAAGAGGATATAATGGTTTTGCATAGCTTCCCCATGTGTGCCTGTGCTGTCTCTACTTCTCCAAGCTCTCATTGTCATTGAAGAGGTGCAGAATTTTCTGATCCTTGCTGCAAATTGGCCCTGAAGTGCCACAACATCCCAGGAGCTTTGTTTATATCTCATCGGTCAAAAATAAATAGGCCTGATACATCTATTTATTTTGAACAATAATGAAATGCAGTAAATAAATGTCACCCTTGTTGCTAGTAGGAGTAATACGAGAATATTTTATAGGCATCTGCTGCATTTTCTGAAATGCTACCTAAATTTAAGATAGCTGAAAGTGCTAAGAACCGCATAGGGATTTTTATGCTAACTATACAAGTGAAACAATTCCCAGAAGGCGAATGGAAATGTTATGATGTTGTTCGAGTGCTACCATGGCTTGACTAACAATGTTCAGAATATTTTGCGTTCAGGATGCTTTGTGTGAGGTTTGATTTCAGTCCACGTTCTGCAACATGCTCGTGTATTTTCTGTAGTCTTGCACAGCCGTTGTCTGCATTAACAGATAATTGAGTGGGATAGCAAGGGATCAGTAGGTCAAACATTTTCTGTTGAGGAACCAACATATTTAGTATACATGGTTCAGGGATTTTAATTTGGGTTTAGATTTACTATGGACCATGGACTGGGGTGTTCTGGATCACATATATATCTCAAAACCGTCAAGGGACTGGCTGACAAGGGATTGAAGTGCATTTTGTGCATACCTTGTTCAGTTTTCTTCACACGGACTGTAGTTAACATGCACAAAAACTGCTCTGGAAATCTGACCTATGCATTAAAAACCGAAAAAGTGAGGTGAATTCTTTTCAAAACTAACTTCAATACTGTGAGCCAGTATGCTAATGTAAATACAGCTCATGTATTCTGTTTATATAAATGTTTGAAAACTGGTAAGGATCTTCTTCTATTACATAATAAAACCTGTGATTAATGATAGCACTGCATCAGTGGCAGAAACTGTGAGACTGCTTTCAAATTACATATTATCCAAACCCAGACTAATTTTGTTTTTCAGGATCTAACTGATTCATGTTTAGTGTTTGTTTTGTTTTTTGTTTTTTTTTTTTGTTGTATACTCAACATTCCAGAAGGAATTAAAAACAACTGGTGGGGCTACTTACTTTTATTAACAGATTTCAGAAAAAAATTATTAACTGATGACACATTATTCATGCCTTTTTTTTCCCCTATAAGCTATTTTGATTTTAGAGGATCACAGGTTGCTGGTCTGTATATGGACTCTGGCTATCTAAAGTGAATTTGGTATTTCAGGCTATGGTGATAGAATAGCAAAAAGCAGTATATCAGCAGTAAGAGCAGAAATTGGGCTTTTGAATCACAGGAACAGAAGCTGACATTAGGAAGGAGATAGTATATCTTTAATATCCTCAAATAGAAGAGGGTTTTTTTTGTTAATTCTCTAGAACAGCTGAAAATTTTCTGTACCTGTTGAGGATTCAGTAAGAGTAATAATACATAAATGGCTGATAGCTAGATGTTTTCAGCATAAGAAATGTTTTAGTTCTATAAAAAGACTGAAAAACTGTCTGACATATCTACTCTACTCTCTCCACCTGTGCTTGATAAATAGAGGATAACAACAGTTATTGCTTTTAAATGTGTCTTTTAAATCTCTGTCATTTTCTCTAAACTTCTCTTTGTTGCCAGACTGAACAGGATGTCTGGGGGAGGGGGGAGAACAAAGGAAATGTTTGAAAGAATCAACCTGTTCATATTGGTAAAATGAGCAAATTTATGAGGGGAAAAAAAAAAAAAAAGATTAGGAAGCTGGAAGCTGCATTCTGCCCTAGTCGATGGAGTGAGAGTGTTGTGTTGCATACTGTAAATTGGGAGTTGGCTGTCATTGCTCCTTTGAAAGTAAATCAGAGCTTCAGCTTATGTTGGGGACACTTAAGCCTTTTTCTTTCCTTCTTTTTTTCCAACATAAACGTCAGTCATGCAGCCATTTGCTGTTACAAATTTGAGAACACTTCAGAGAGGGACTGATTTCCGTCCATGTTAAGGTAATCCTGTAAAGGTCACCATCTAACCAATGTGAGCTTCCAAGATAAGGTACTAAGAGTGGGTATTTTTTTGTTCTGCAATTGGATATTGGAGAGCTTTCTTTGAAGTTTCCAATTCCTTTGCCAGCTAGTGCCCGTTTTGACAAAGCTGACCTAGTAACACGTAGCTGGTAACTTACGAGCTTGTGTTAATTATGGAAGAGCTGGAACAAACCTCCTAAGCTTGTTGTCTCTTGGTCAGACATTGGTGTAAAATATGGAAGTTAATTGCTTTGAATATTTCGGATACAGCTGTTTATCTGATGAATGAATGGCTACTCTTTATGTTTTCTAAAAGGCCGGTGGAGTTACCAGGCTTTGCTGGGATTTACCTTCTCCTATAGCAGTTAAGATTGTAAGCCAATAAAGGTGCGGATTTGGCCTTGTTACATTACTTTCTGAAATGAATAAGGATGAAGAGCATGAATTATGTTGGTTTCTCATTTCGTAAGTGAAAAGCAAGCTCATAATTCGGTTTCCTGTTGGTACTTTTTACATAAATTGCCCCAGAGACTGTTAGCTGCTGGAAAGCAGTTGGTTTTCCTCATTGGGTGTCTGCAGACAGCTGCAGTGTGCATTGGCTGGACTTACTTGATTCCTTTGTGTTGATCTGTAATTTATTTGAACAGCTGGCATTTTTCTTGCTTTGTGTTTAATTTGTGTACATTGGAGATTTAGAAGGAAAGGATTCTTTGATTTCCAGTGTATTTCTCTGTGTCTCATTTCCTGTTTTAATTTACAGGCAATTGACAGTGTATCTATTGATCTTCAAGGCTGTTTTCTCTTAACTTTTTGGCACGCTGGCCTGTGTATCCTGCATGTGGTCCCTACCTATCTATTCATTAGCTATTACTTAACAGTGGAAGAAAGCGAAGCTTTGCTTATCAAATTGATTTTGACATCAATTCCCTGGTCAAAAAACAGTCTGCAATATCTTTAAAGCGCTGTGGACAGCAAATCACCTGTCAATTAACAGGAAAAACTGCATAGACAACTCCACAACTCTGCATACATTTCTAAGGCGAACAAGGTGGTCTTTGTTTACAAACTTCTGTTGCATCCTATGATCACTAGATATACATTCAATTCAAATTTTTTTCAGAGGATGTATGAAAAAATTATTTCCTCTCTTTCAAAGCACCTGTCACTGTAAATACTCATGCTAATTGGACTTTCAGGTGGATAAAGATGTGCAAGATGAGACTCCTCATTGCCTCTACTATTGACTCTGCTGAAATATTGTAAAAAGTTAATTTGGTTGTAAATGAAAATTTCCATCCTGAATATTTGGTTGATCTGAATGAATATTTTTTTTCTGCCTTTTTTTTTTTGCTTAGTCTGTGCTCCAGAAAAACAAAATAGAAAGGAAGAAGAAATGCTTTGAGTTTCCTTTAATGTTTAAATATCTTTCCAACTGAATTCCAGTTATGGAAGGCCCCATTTGTCTTGAATTGTAGTAATGTCAATAGTGTTTGAGTCTTATCAATAAGCTGTGTAAATAGTTTTGTAGGTACTGAATAAAAAAATATTCAATTTTCTGAATCTTCTTGTAAGAAATGTATTCAATTAGGGTAAGAGGGAACAAGTTTTTAATGTACTATAAAAATGCTGATACAATAATCAAAATAGCATAAAATATTTCTGAACAGGTTTAAAAGATTGCATGTAAAAATTGATTTTCATTGACTAGTACTGACATTCTCATTGAATGCAGTCCCATGAAATTACATATTCCTGTTTAAGACATAAAATGGCAGCTATGTATTTTAATAAATAATAAATGATTTATAAAGGCTAAATTTTAAGAAAAATATAATTTTAATAATATTCTCTGAGACACTTCGTGGCTTATTTTGATTCTTTCCCCAAGTCTTTAGTGTTTTCATAGGATACTGCTTTGGATGTGATTTCACAGATCCATTTGATAACATCTTTTCTGTCTAGAAATTTTACTTGAACCCTAATTTTATATTCTCAATTTTTTTTTCATTTTATGATTTTATGTTCTGTTTGCCTTGAAATGTGACTTTGATATTTAACTTTAGTTACTCACATAGATATGAAAAACAGAAGAAAATAGTAGATTTTGATATGAAGGTCTTAATACATTTGGTCCAAAATTTAACAGGATACTTTTGACTGTTTCCTCTTCAAATACCCATTCAAGGTATTCATTATTCAAATACCCATTCAAGTCAATTCATCATAGCTATCTAAAAAGGTTAGCTCTGAAATTAAAAAAAGAATGTTCTTTAATTTCTCTAAACAACTTAAGCATTCTTCTAAATTCTTAGATATAGTAAGCACAAATACATTAAAAAAATGCAGGCATTTCCAATCTGACGGTTGTCTACAAGCCATGGTTTCATGACTCTTTGAAAGGCATTTCTACCTAGCTAATAAGATGGATGGTCTTGTTTTGCAGCCAACTTCAAAGGTACTGAGTGAGATGCCAAAGTTTCTTATGAAAATATGTCAGTTGTGATGGAAGGCTCTTTTTAAATGTTAGACTTTCTTTCCTCCTTCTAATTTTCACTCAAGCTCAGAGCTTTCACAATATTTCATTCTAAAAGTTAGCATTTGTCTTCTTTATCATGAAGACCGACTTCCATTCATGAGAAGAAAAAAAAATTAAAATATCAGTGGAATGGCTTGTGAGTGGAAAGAGAAAGGAAGAAAGTACTGTTAATGATTAGAATCAGGACATCTGTCCCACTAGGCTTATTTTTTGCTTTGAGAGTTGGCTTTGATTATATCTCATAAGCATGGGTTAAAAAAAGTATAGTTGAAAGAGTAAAAAATATTTTAGATTTTTGTGGTTTGATTTTTTTCCTGCAGTGTATTTTACCATAGTGCCTCCTGAGATCCCTTTTAATTTTCATGGCATCACTCCTTTCTCACTGATCTAAATGGATGTTGACATTTGAAGTTTGTTGATTTATAAAATGTCAGATAATTATAGGGAGAAAATGGATTACAACCTCCTTTCTCCAAATGAAAGTTAGTATCATGTACTAACCTAAGACTGTGGAAAAGATAGTTATAACTGCTGTGTTACAAACCACTACTTTATTTTTGTGAGTCTTCCTGTAGTCTTATAGGGAAAGCTACAGTTCTGTATGATAATTTTCCTTTTGCTTTTGATAAATAAGTGTTGTTTCTGATAATTTTTTCAGGAAACTTTCTCCTAACACCTCAAAATATCTAGTTTTGTAAAAGGTTATGGTAGTCATTCTAAAGGAAATTGTCAAAAAAGTAGGGGAAATTAATGCAAAATACATAAGTGAAAGGGAATGCTTTTCTATTCCTCTTTCTGTTCACAATATGCTAAAAATATTATTACTAGGAGAGACTTCCCTTCCATTTGGTTTTTATACTAACAATTTTGTTCTGACCACTTGAGCCCTTTGCTGAATGTGAGTCTGTGGATTCAATAACTAATTCAATAATGCTGTTGCTTTTTTTTCCCACTATGTTTTGCTTGGCAGACCAGTCTATGTATCTGACATTCTGTAGGATTGCTTTCAGCCTCCTTCACTAGCAGCATTAATTTCGTTCTTTATTTTAAAAAGTTATAAGTATGCATCTCTCTGTCCACACAGTGTGCGATTGCAAAGCTGCAGGTCTGCCATAGTGATCACCCATCATAGCAGGGTGCAGAAGGCTCTAAGTACTCATTTCAATGTTTCCTACTGCTCCAAAGATAACTTTCCAAACTGTGGGAAAAATGTAAGCAGCAGCTGTGATTGTGTACTGCTGAACTTCTGATCATTCAGGCAACTTGAAACATTATTTCTGAGGTGGAGGGATGGGAAATTCCTCATTTATATGTAGTCGTAGGAAGTATGAATCCAGATTGTTGTCTTTGAAATGTCAAGATTATCCTCTAAAAATGGGAGAAGTAGCATGGGCATAAGAATAGTAATTTTATCTTGGAGACCTGGAAACCTGCTCTGCCATTTGTCTTTTGCTGACTTTTCTCTGTGCCTTGTGTTTTCGCAAGTGCCTTATCTATTGCAGGCTCTTTGTGTAATTTTTTTTTCTCTGAGCAATCCACTAAAAAGTAGCCCACATTTCAGCTAAGAGGTTTGAGCATTGCTGAATTGTGAACAATAGTAATTTAAAATAAACTGAGTTGGTTAGGGAAAAATATGGTTAGGTGGGTTTTCCGGAAGAACACAGTAGGAGAGCTGGCTCTTATCCAGAGTTCCCTTTCCAGAGTTCATATTGGAAAGAAAAAGACCTATTTTCTCTTTAAAGCCTTGGTCTCTTAAGTGTCTAAGCTATTTATCACAACTTGTTAGGTAACCAGAGCTCCAGCTGCCCCCATCCTGGCTGCCAAAATCCCCAGCTTTGAACCTGACAACTTCTACAGTTATTCATAGGTTTGATTTTTTTTCAATCTGTGACCTTTTGAAAATTTGTGGCAGCATGAAATTCAATTAGTTACCTATCTAAATGAATCGCAGAAGGGATTCTGAAGTGCTTGAATTCTTCATTTTCATGTAAATTTCATAATACTTTTTTTCTATTCGAAGTTGGGATGGCTGGAAGCATCTTTCTGGTGGAACTGTGTAAAGAGTTTTATCATTTTACATAGACGAAAGGTCTGTATATCACCCACATCTCTTCTGAGATCTTGATCAGTGGCAAGTATCATGATGACACTATTATATATTGACAATAAACATCAAAATTAGTTAAAGATACTTTTATAGAGTAAAAGTATTCCTTTTTTTGTTTGTTTGTTTTCCACTTAATTCATTAAACATCAGGAAAGATATGTCATTATGTCACTTTGACTCGTACCAAAACACTGTACAAGCATAGTCTTCAGAGCATCATTTAAAAAAAAACAAACTATTCTTCTTCAGAGAGCGAAACCTTAAGTTAAACAGAGGGCTTGAATCTTTTCATATGTGAATTCATTTCTCCAACCCCTTCTGCTGGGAAGCATTTGGTGACATAGCAATGAGGGGGCTTTTCACCATCAGATTTATATGCTGTGCTGCAGGAGCAAGCAAAACCAGAATGTTTTCATTCATCTCATTCTGGTAAATTAGCTAAGACATTAAGTAACAATACTGTTCAGTTGCTTCACTATTGAAAGGTTTTGCAAAACACGAGGTGGCATTAGAATTGGGTACTGAGCACTTCAGGAAACCTTTGCCATTGCTCACAGTATCATTTTGTTCTTTCAGTCATTTTATTTTAGGAATTGCTCCTTAAAAACTTCAGAAGATACCTCAGTGATAAAAACTGACTTGAAAACTTCTTTTCCATTTGTATGTAACAGTAGACTGTGAAAACAACACCTTTCTTTAATTTCAAAGCACTTTAAGGAACAGCAGGTATTTCAAAATTGACAGCCAAACTTAATTTTCTATAGATCTGCACAAAAATAAAGATAAAAGAAAACGAAGCATAAACAGATATGTAAGAACAATTTCAAATATACTTTTGAGTTTTCAGATGAACACAAGGAACTGAGGAAACTTTCTAGTTTAGTCGTTGATTAAAGGGGCTAATCTGATATGCAGTTGCTTGTATGCAATAGTATGGGACCTTGATTTAAAGGTCCAATTGACAAATGTCTTTGACAGTTAGTATGGTGGTGGGTTTTTTGGCATTTCAAGCAGATTAATTCTTCATGTACAGAAGATTGTTGCTTTTTTTGTATATTTGTTTTCTTTTCTGTTTAGCCTTTTACTTATTAATCCATTGTCCTTGTTCACCACTTAGAAAAGTTTAAGTGGAGCTCTATGAGATGGATAGTCATGCATGCTATAAGCAGAAAATACTTCAATGTTTTTCACTTCATAGAAAATTTGAATAATGAAAATGTGGGGAATATGGAAAACATATAATGCAAATTAATTATTAAATAGAAGGAAAATTGTAAAATTATTCAGAATGACCATATTAAAGGTTATTCTGTAGTATTTGAGTCTTCATACAAAAAATGTCATCTAGAAATTTTGGCATATGGGTCTATTCTGAAAGTACAATCTAACCAGAAAATTATCCAAAAATGTTCTCATGCTAACAAAAGACTAATTTAGTTCCGGTTGAACTAACAAATTCTTCTGTATTTCTGAGATTATTTCTTGTCCATTTGATAGTGTGTATGTACTGGCTGTTAGTATAGATAGTAACCTTGAGAGTGTGTCCCCCAAATATATTACAGTGATGGAAGATCCATCTTTTAGCCAGATAAAATACAAAAGCAAAAGTCCTTCTATAATTGGGTATGAAAATCCTATTGAGTTTTATAACTTCCATGAACAGCAAGTTTCTCATCTTCATTTGTAAAGAGTAAATTCAGTTTTGAATAGAGGATTAAGAGTATTTTCAGAGTATGTAACCAAACAACTGTTAATCCTTAATGTTTTCTTAGTTCTATAAATAGGGAGTTTCTCATCAGAGCATTCTGATGTCAGCTCCATGTCTTCTGAATTAGATTTACTCTCATTTGATAGAATGTAACATTTTTAATAAGAAAAAAAAATTATTAGAATCTAATGCAAGCAGCAATCTTTTGGAGTAATGACATCAAAGACAAGGGTACTCTGTTGCTATGAAATCAAGGATGAAGGTCCAACACAGCAATCCGATTTGCTGCAGTAAGATGACAAAGAACTCATTCCAAGACAAGGGAAAAGTAGTGAAATAAAGAATGGCTCTTGATGGCTTTCACTGTTGCAGTTGTTCCTCGCAGCCCTAGGAATATGATAATTATAATAAATGGTTTAATTTTTACTTTATGAATCCTGAAGAAGGCTTTGCATTGATCACGATATTTTGCTTCCTTTTTTTTTTTTCAGATAGTGTTGAAAAATAGGAGAGTGAGCCTGAGAAATAAAAAGCATATAATTGTTACAAGTGAATCTTTGTTTTACATGCTGTAGGCTTAAAAAATCTACTTTTGTTCTTACGATTTAGTGCTGGCTTCACAGACTGTTGAAATACAACTGTATGTCTCATTGTCAATGACACAGTTGTCCAGATTCTGTCATTTGATTCAGTTTTCTTAGCCTTGTTTCACAGTCAGTAACTTGTGAAGCAGTTACATTTTTGGTTGCAAAACAGTTTTTAATGCATTTTGTGCTCTGTACTGAGAGTCCTAAAAGTAAGAAGAAGCTGTCTTGTGTTGAGATTGTAGGGATTATTAAATTATTTATATGGAGAGACAGGCTTACTCATGATTTAGAAACTCTTTCTGTGGTAGGATTTTCATTTAACTGTACTCCTTTCTCATTAATTCTGTGATGTTTACAATACTCCAAATCTAATGAAGTCAGATTTCCCATCCAATGTTTATTTACCTATTTCTCATTCTTTTTGTGCATAATAGTACCCTCTCTGCACCTCCAAAGCTCTTATGTTGTGTGTTGGTTAGGATTTCTACACACCTGTTAGACCTGGTGCAGTCAGTCAAGGTCAAGCACTTTGCTGGACCACATCTCGTTGTAATAAATTTTGCCGTATGATTTGAAATTCAGGTTTCCAGTTGCTTTTGCTCCTTGCTTCTTTAATTACCTGAAATTTTTCCATACATGTGGAAAGATTAAGTCACCACCAACTAATATAATAAGGTTTGGTTTTGTTTTACAGTAATATAAAAATAGGCCTTTTATTTCTACTCTTTCCTCTGCCGAACTGAGATGTGGGTACACAATTGAGAGAAAATTTCCAAAAGCATTCGACATTTCCTGTTGTCTGCTTTCATTGAAGTTGAAAATAAAAGTTGGTGAGAACAATATTTAACTAAATGCCGAATTTCTAAGAATTCCGTATATAAGCTAAATATATTTATTTAGTAAGAGGAAAAGGAGATGCTAATTTGCAGAGTTTAAGCACCTAACATCTCTAGAATTGGTTTTTAGCTATTATATTTAATTGAGAAAGAATAAACTCAGGACTGTATAATGCCAGCTTATGGTTAAAGTACCCTTTTCCAAGTTATCATAACTCCTCATCAAAGGCAGATTGAAAATAACATCTCTTTTTTTTTATTGGATCTATGCATGTTTGGAGAAGAAATCTCTTATCTTTTTTTGTGAAGAAAAATCTGCATTAATAGTTTGGCTAATAATTTAGTTTGATATTACATTGGGAAGTCAGACTCTCCTAGATGACATAGTTCCTGGAAAAACCTATTTCTGTCTTTTTCCAGATAACATAATTAGCATTATTCTACCACTACACTGGGATAAAAAAAAAAATCAATTAGTAAAGAAATTATGCAGCATAAGGAAAGATTACCAGCACTGGAAATATATCCTGGCACATTTGCAAGTCTGGTTTCACTCAGTGTGCATGCCTAGACCATACCGTACTACCCTGAAAATGGATAGCAGTTTTCTTAAACGTATTTTCTAAAACCGTGGGAACAAATAGTCCAAAGACATTACTGAAAACATAAGCTTAAAAAATAATGCCTTAGAAGTAGATCAGATGTGAAGTTTGGGCAGAAGAAATGTCACAAAAGAACCTTTGAATTGCCTGTTGAGTCTGCACCAGATTATAGTTGCACACAGAATTTTACATTTCAAGAATGAAACCATCAATATAGATTATTTATTTTTTATTTTATTTTAGTATTTTGTTACAAGTCATAACAAGATAATAGTGATATCTGTTTAGGTTAACAGCTGTGACCTTTTGCTGAAAATGTTTCCGTTGCTGAATAGTTACTGAATACTTTCCTGTAGTAAACATTTAACATTATTATAGCTGTGTGATTATATCAGAAAGAATAAGAAAAGGAAGTAGACAAGAAATGAGGATCTATATAGGAAAACATCCCTAAATGCAAAACTGTACATTCAGTATGTCTAAAAATTTTACCAGTTTTCCCAGAACATGCATTATTTTCTTTTCATGGCAAATTCATGTTAAATACTGCTAGCTTTCCCAGTAACAGATACTGATTCTCACTATCATCTTGTTATAGAAATTAGAGAAATACAAGCAATACCTTATTCACAGGGAAGCCAATAAAATTAGAGACAGTACAGAAATTTCCAAAGCGTAGATGTGACAGAAGTTAAAATACAGGTGCTGAGTGTGGCAAGGAAGTTTCCTAAGTAAAAAACATTTTTTTTTCTGAAACAGACCAAAGTCAAATTGTTGAATTGATTGAAGAGGGTATTTGCATAGAAGTGGTAAAAATAAATAGAAGAACTGCTGCACATCTCGTTGTAATAAATTTTGCCATATGATTTGAAATTCAGGTTTCCAGTTGACTGAGTTTACAGTATTGAATTTCCCTTCAGTTTGTGACTGAAATAATTTCATACAACCTCCATTATTTATTGCTAGAAGGGTCATAAATTTTAACAGATCAGTTATATAAATGATGTGACTGAGATGAGCGAAGTCAAATACCTTTATAAATGAAGAAATGTGGCTGTGATTTGGATACCATGACGTTGTTTTGTATAGGGAAAGCTTCACCTGTACAACTTTGCCATTAATAATATACACAGTATGAATTAGGAAGCCTGGAAAGCTTGTGGAACAGCAATTTCACCCATGTGTAATGAAACACTGGATCCACTTAAATGGTAGTCTCGGTTCCCACAGATTTGTTTTTCTGCTATTGTTTTAGGGTATGAAACAACTGCTACTTGCTTGACTACTCTTGCCATGTTAGATCTGACTTGAAATAGTTAGGTAAAGTTCTAAGATCACAAATGCCATCATTCTGAGGAAAGAGAAACCCAGGCCAAAGTGCTTTTCAAGCAGCACTTGCAGAAGAAACTGGATAATAGGTGTTTTTTGCTGGTTCCTGGAGTCCTACGGACTGATGCTTCACATCTGAAGCAATCTACTTGTGATCTGGTAGTTCTCTGGGGATACTAGGTCACAGTTATCCTAAGTGCCTTTATCCATCCCTCCTGAAAGAGTAAAGGACTAAAAAAACTCGTAACTAGTCACATTCTTTTCAATACACAGAAAATGTTCTTGTTTTCTTTTATAGTATCTGTGTTAAATAGTCGATATCTCCTCAACCTCATTGTGTTTTGTTTATCAGCACAGTTTTTAATGCACTTCTTCAGGAATTTTCCTCTAAGTTTTCATTTCATTATTGAGTTTTCTCTCCTTTATGGAGCTTTGTATGTCCTCTTGAGTAGAAGTAGTTTCTGTTTTGGGAAGCTGCTGTTCCAGTAAATTAAGGCCACATAAGGAGCATGGCACCTTTTTCCTCATTGTAGCCATCTAAAAATTAGGTGTCTAGCATGATCTAATTGCCTAAGTTCTGTTTTTAATCGATAGGGAATGTTAGATATTTCTAAAAGGAGACTTGTCCAGCTTAGGAAACTGTCTTGATGATTTTCCTTGTTATGTCCTTTGTGTTCTGAATGTGTCACATAGTTCATCTGTGTTGAATATATGCTTTTTTTGGTTTCTTTCACTGGCATGAAATCCTAGAGACTTTCCATTTGCAGATTGAACAATAATCTGCTGAGCCTCTGATACCTCCTGTGCTTTCCCTTTCAAGGCATGTGCTGTGATTCTCTGCATGCATTCTTGGAGGCTTCTGCAATGGAAAAAACTTGCTAGAACTTCACTCTGAAGTGAAATTCAATGAGATAGAAATTCAGTGAGGTAGAATTACTTGATGTCTTTACATAATTTGCCTCTTTTTTGCCTAAGGGAATTCCACATCCTTAGGTAATATTTTAATACTGAACTCTTTAAGATAAATTAGGAGACTATAAAAACTTGTTTCTCATCTGCTTTCTGGGTGGTTTTTTTTCTGTTTTTTTTTGTTTGTTTTTTTTTTGGTTTTTTGGTGATGGTGCTGGTGGTGGCTGGTTGGTTGGTTGTTTTTTTTTTTTATTATAGACTGAGATCAGCTTCAAATCTGACTTCAGCAATTCCATGAAAAATGTTCTATCTAGGAAGTTCCGTGACAACACAACATCATCAATTCTTGTGTCTTTATAATTTTTATGCCAGATGTGTATATGACTTAAATCCTCATTTGAAAAGTCACACTTGTCTTGACATGTGAAAACTAGGGTCCAAGCCAATGCTTCTATAAAAAGAGGTGAAATTTATGCCAATAAATAATTTTCTAAAGACTCTTCAGTATGACTGTGATACTTCAGCTAAGTCCTTCAGAGTCTTATGTAAGCACATGAACCATAGCAGGCGTACAAGGATCATGTGATATGTTAGAAAAACAATGACAGTTTTGGTACTGCTGTTTACAGTACAACAACTTCAGTGCATCAGCATCGGTCACCTGGCTTGCATGTTTGCTAGAGTATGAAGCAGGGCAATGGCAAGGGCTCAAGCACTGCTAAGCAGCCATCCCGTATGATTTATTACTAGCATACTCTCTGGCATAGTTTTGGTCTGCTCCACTCCAGACAGCTCTCAGGAGTGGCTTGAGTCAACAGCATATGCTGGGATCTGTTCCCAATAGGCACTTTAGATGCTACTGTTCTATTTTGAGCAATTCTGGCAAGTGAATAAAAACTGCTGTGTTGCCAGCCTGAGAAACAGAGATTAGACTTTAGCCCATTTAATTTACTTTTTACTTCTCTAGAACATTGTCAAACTCAAAAGTATCAGGGAATTATTTGGAAGCTATATAGTCTGTCTGCAGGGCTTTATGAATCCGGTAGCTGTGGGGTATATGCAGGATATTACCTTTGTCCATTTAGCTTTTTGAAAGTTTCTAGTGGCTTGGTATCCCATACAGGTTGTTCTCTAGGCCAAATGGTGTTCTTTATCTCAACAGCATGTTCAGTGACCAGAGATCCTTAATTGAGAGCATTCTTGTATTAACATTTTCATCAAGTAGAAAATTGTTTTGAAATCTAAGTCCATTTAGGTTATATGGAGTGAACATACGTTAGAATCCATATCCTTACAGTATCCATTTAGTTCCTTTTGGAGTTCCAAAACTATTGCAGGAGATGCATCTTCCATATCTGCTTGGAGAGTCCATCCATTCTACCTCCCTGAGATCCAGGTCCTGTTCAAGAACCTGTTCAAGATCTGATGTTTTTTAAAACTTGACTTTCAAACATAAATGAAAACAAGCTCAAGGAAATGGGAAAGTATCAGGACATTCAAATAAAAGGCATAGCAATGTTAGTAGAGAGCAGAAAGCTAGAAACGCGGGTGTGCTAAAAAATGTCATAAGTGGAATAAAAGGTTCTCTGTCTGATAAATGGATTATCATTAATGCTAAAAAAGGAACCGTGTATATCATAGGTGGATATCTACAGATATTGTGTGTTTGGATATGACTAATTGTGGTAATGCAAAGAGTAAAGTTTCTCATCCTCTACAATGTGTCCTAATGAAGAACACTGCTGAGATGTGTGAGCGTAGTCGAACAGTGGATTTGGCAGCAAATGCAACAGATCAGGTGGGACAGAAACTGCGATAGTCAGGCAGTCTGAAATTAGTCTAGAATCTCTAAAGACGTGGAGTTTTTGAAAACAAAGTTGTATCCCTCTGTGGACACAAAGCAAAATAGGCTGCCCTTACTGTGAATTTTGTAAGAAATGGCTTGCTGGAGAGCTGACAAAACAATATTGCTGAAGTTAGGCAGTATGAGTTTTGTTTCAAATACTTGGCTTCAGAGCAAAAGCTGTAATGGGAACTTTTTATAATTGTCATTTCTAAATCTTGCAAGGCAAAAAGGTAGTAATTTTCCCTGTTAAATTGCACATTGCTGAAAAACCCTTTGGGGGAATTGAAAGTTAAAAGAACTGGTAATCAAGACAAAAAAAAAAAAAAAAAAAAAAAAAAAAAAAA
>VXAY01007669.1:103048-129943 GCA_013399855.1 Oxyruncus cristatus | reverse complement strand
CCCCAAAACAAAAAAACAACCCAGAAACAATAATACCAAAGCAAATTCAATAGCTAACTCCTAAGTTAAACAAAATTAAATTGCGATTAGACAGAATGTAGTGAGTTGGTGTTGAAGTGTTAGGCTTGTTTAGCTTCTGATACTAGTGAATAATGGAAGGTGGGAATGCAAAACCGTGCATGTGCTCGTAACTTAGAGAGTGTTTCTGAAGTGATGACAAGGGAAATTCTCAAAAAATGTGCTTCAGGATTTAATAGCACACCTTGTGGCTGCAAAGCCTTTTTCATCTGCTGTCTTCTCCTCTCAATGTCATGCAACCCCCCCCGGCCCTTCATTGCTACTATTATGTTAACATACATTTATGAATTTTAAATGCACTGTGGTTGTTTGAGTGGCCAGTCATTAAGTACAGAAAAATGAAATGATAGAACAGAAACGTGGAAACTGCTGTAGTTGTGATGCTTCATTAAGGTTCCTAAAATGAGAACATTCATGAGAACCTGACTGAAGTCCTTATCCATAAAGGTGTTTTTCAGAAGTACTGCCAGAGTGAACTATCTAGTCAGGCAAGGTCTTTTGAAGTATAATGAACTATATAGTATATTTCCTGCAGCAGCATCAGCTTCCATAGCAGTAAACATGGGATTATGTAAACAGGATGTAGGCACAAGCTGTCCTACATTTGGATTCCTTATCAGTCCTGTCATGTGCACTACTCTTACATCATCAAAACAACCAAACAACAGTGTAGTAGAAGAAAAACATAGGACTATTGGTTTTATGTCAGAGTATTGGCTGTACATCAAACAAAGTAGAGGATGTGTTTAAGTACCCAATACCGCTGTAGCTGAGGGGCACTTTTATTATAAGCATCATTTTATAGACACACATGACTTGAAAAATTCTTTCAGCTGACAACTAGCATGTTTATTTTCAGCAAAGAAGTGATTTTTTTTTTTCCAGAATGTATGAGGACTGATTTTGATATATGAGTTATGATACCTCATCAGTTGAGACCTTTTTAATTTTTTTTAAAATCCAAGCTGTGGGATAAATTACTACTCTGAGAACTTATTTATTATAATTTTTTGTATAATTTTTTATTCTAAGAATTTCTTGGCATGTCAAAAATGTATTTTTCATACTACAAAATATTTTCATTCAGGTGCACTAGCAGAATATAGTAAGATCTAGGGCAGAGTATGGATGTTGGTCTGTTGTCTGTGAGACTGCATATTAGGAATCTAGAAGGGGAAAATGAACCAGCTGGATAAAGAGGATAACAGGAAATATTTATTTGCCATACAGTTAAGTCTAAAATCCATTGGAAAAAAATACCTGCATTGAATTATTTTAATTCCCTAGTAGGGGAGAAAAAATGGAAAACATGTAAGAAGGTAGGAAATCATGCTTGAAAATTTTAAATCCAACAGATGAATTCTTCCCCAAAGTAATAAATATCTTTAAAGTGTGTTATCGAGACAAAAAAAAAAAAATCATTGAAGCTTTAAACTGGTCTTCTGTATGCTCTCTGTTCTCCTTCTATCTTGTATTTGAAATTTTTCACTTTACGGGAGGATTCTAGTTACTGTATCTGAAGGCACAGCCCGAGGCTGGAGCTTTAAGCTAAAATTTTATTTTCTATATACGAGTAATTAGAATGCTGGGGAGAAGAAAGATACCATTTTCAAAGTCTACATTCAATGCCACGTATGAACCCCCTTTGCTGTCTGCTGGTTTGTATAGTGTCGATTTATTGGCAAGGGATCAATCAGAAATCATAATGTACAAAGAAGGGTGGTATCTTTTTTTATTCTCTTCTGCCTGTGCTGAAATTAAGCACTTTGAAACTTTTTAAAACTTAGAAAAGCACTTTTACAAGTACTTTTACTTTATTCAGTAAGATGAGCAAGTCTCACAGACAGATAGGCGTACATTAAATTTACTGCGTAAAAAACATTTTTTTCTATTTGTTTTTTTTTTTTTTTTTCAGCCTGAGAGGAAAGGTATTTTAAATATTTCACTCACTAGTGTTACCTAGTCCCTAAAGCTCACATACTTCGTTTTCTACTAGTATTTTTGAATGATGCAAAAGTTAATGCTCTTCAATCATATTCCTGCAATCTATTACACAAGAACCTCATTCATTAGGTGGCTAAGAAAAGCTTTGTACTTTAGACTGTGAAATGATGGTGATTGAGAAGGATATAAGGGAAAAGTTGTATTTGTATCTACTTTCTACCTTTTTTTTGTAGAGAAAATAATTGAAATTTAGAGCCTATTTATATACAAATGAAAAAAAACCCTGAAGCTTTCTGCACTCCAAATAGGAATGCACTGAAATATCAATAACTCATTTTATATAGCTGAAGTATTAGCCACTACTTATAGAGCATTAAAATAAAACACTTCAAGCAGTTTGTGCTCTATTTTTCAATCAAAAGAAAACATTCTACGTTGTTGATTAATAGGCTGGGATTCAACTATACAACTTGAAATGTATTTCTTTAATAAAAAATGCAGTGGTCTGTCTAACAAGAAAATCAACAACAAACGCTGAACAAAAAAGCATAATAAATAAAATCTTTTTAATAAGATCTGATGGGAAGTGGTAGGTCTAAAACAGGTGTGTAAAGCCCAGGAATCTGATTCTGTGGTTACAGATCCCTTCTGTAGTTTTCTGTTTATGTTTTATTCACAGTACCTTTTTTTTTCTTCTTATGAGCACTGCTCCATCTGCATGGGGCAAGTACGTTCCTTTACGCTGCTACTTCCACTGAAAGGCTCTGGTCTTCTCTCTTTAAAGTGTTTTTTAATATTCTGTTACCTAAGTGGGCACTGACACATTTTTACCAGTGAAGGGGATATTACAGTGGAGTAGATTCTTCATCAGATGAACTGTAAACCAAGAAGAATGCATTTCCAAAAGAAATTCTTTACCTCATACAATTCATAGTTTTATGCAGAAATTGTTTTGTAAAGCTGTGTGACCTGTACTGAATCTGGAACCAGACTAAGAATCATAACAGTCCCCACTGTCTTTAAAATCTATGAGCTTTATAGATTTTGCATTTAATACAAGTCATGAGCAGTTTGGTACCTGGTGTTATATTTATCTTTTCTGCTTCATGTTGAATTTGAACTCATAACCTGGAAGACGCTGTTGTCAAGTGCCTGTGTCCTGTATTCAACAACATGGTATAAAATTAGATATTTTACTTTAATTTTTATATGATGCATATATAACATCTATATAGAATGCTACATTTTCCAAATAAGCCCTGAGGAGTCTAAGAGTAGTCAAGTGTAAATTGCTTTTAACTAGAGTGACTAATAATAGCAAAATAAGACATTGTAGTGATCTTAATGGTAACTAGAAACTGTAATGATTAAAACTGACATGACCTGAATGTATCTATACAAATGTGTTTAAATTCACAGTATTTTGAATACTGTGAATTAATTCCCTGGGCTGCTGAGCCAAGGAATGAAAAAAAAAAAATCCACTAGTGAATGATCCCACTTTTTCAGCTCTTGAATGCTAAGGATTATGTCTAAGAAAACTGTGGCAAATGGGATTCTGTATTAACCTGCACCTGCACATATGCTTTTGTATGGTACTTTAACAACCTTGTTTGAAGTATGGAAATTTGGCTCATTCATATTTGACACTAAGGCACGTTCATCTCTTGGAACTGACAAATATTTGGATGAGATTAAGAAATTCATCACTATTTAGAAACAGATTAAGATAAAATGGGAAGAACATAATGAGGATGGTGTTGTCACTGGCTTCATTTGATCCAAGGCAGTTAAATTACCATGTGCCTTTCTTTATGAGGCAATTTTGTCAAGGCAAATATTGTTAGTTTAGGATGAATTGTTCAGAAATTTAAATACATCCATCTTTGTTTTGAAATTAAATTGCTGCTGCTTCTAACAACAGAATCGAATACCTTGTGCTTTCTTGTGAAAAACAAAGTATATGAGAATATGTTAAAGCAAATTAATTACATCTGGTGAAGTAATTTTCCCTTGGAAAATACTAATTTTACACAATAGAAATGTTTCTCAAAACTGTCAATTCTGTCAAAAGTGTCTGTGGAAGTGATGCAATCAGTAGTAATAGCCAAAAAAGCAGAAATGCCATTTTGCGAAACATACGGGGGTTTGGAAATCTGATTCCATTTCAGATCTGATGACATTCAAGTGTTTTCATGAAAAAACAGCACAGTATTTAAGAGACAGATTTACATCTGTGTAACATTTGACGTGGTGCCGGAATCAGTCTTCAATACTTTTAATGAGTGTACCAATGGCTACTAGTGGCTTAGTTGAGGAGAGTCAGAGTCAGTCCTCTTCCATCTCCTTTTAAGTTTTTTTAGGAATAAACTTATTTTGTTTACTACCTCTAAAAATACATTGTGTAAAAACTCAACTACCATCTTAAAAAAATGTGTAAGTTGGCAGTCATGTTATGATGGTCACCAAAATGATTATTATAATTTCCCGGATGCATTGCCTCTTGGACAAACCATTGTCTGTTCCAAGATTTGAGATTTTCTTTCTTCCCTTTTATGGACTGCAGGAATGCACTTAAACTTCAGGCTTCAGCTTTCATTATCCAGATCCTCATTTTTATAATTTGGAAAAAAAGGTAAGTTTTGTCTATTAGACATTTTCTAATCCAAGGCAAAATTTAACTTATTTTATTTATAGATATTTAATAATAGGATTCTGCCATAGGAATAAATTCCTACTCATATCTGAATCAAAGAAAAAATTGTTATTTCAAAATAAAAGTGTTGCTTTTACCTTTTTTCTCTCTCTGTCCTCATTCCTGAAAATTTGGAGCCATGAGTGAAAATGTCATAGTCCAGTGGATTAAGTATTTTTAAATAGAATGTTTTTCAACCAAAAGCTTTACTTTTCAGTGATTGTCACTTTCTACAGTGTAACTCTCAGAACTGTGGCACACTGGCTGTGTTCCAGTTTATAGAATTGAAGTGGCCACAGTTCACTAATTTTTCTATGTAGGAAATAAAGTTGTTCTGTGTAGATGTGATAAATATTGCTTAGTAATGGCTTACACTGTATAAACCAAACAATTGTTTTATGCTAGTTATTAAAATGTTCCTTAAGCCTGTGCCCAGAATGAAAGTGGAAATTTTAAAGTTAGCTGAAATTTATCCATCTTAATTTAAAGAAATCTCTACTTACTGATAGAGTACTAGAATTTTGGTGGAAGTGTTCTAAAAATAATAGTAAATTGGGTTTTTTTAGCGTTTTAAATCAGTATTTTCTTTTCCTACAGAGTAGTTATGGGGTTTTTTTTAATAGCTTTTCCTTCAAGCTATTCATGCTATCCATATTTGCTTCTGTGTTTCCTCACTCTGTGTTACGTTAGTTTCCCGGAAGAAATGTATTTCCTCTATCATCCCTTAATATTTGGAGATATTCAGGGATTTGTCATCATCTTACACATCTCTTGTGGCTTTTTTTAGCCACAGCTTTATTTCAAAGTTGTTTTGCGTGTTTTATAGCACTGTGGTCTTATTATGTGAGTAATAGCATGTCTTTATTAGAATAGTATGGATGGGGAGCAGTTGAAACTTGAGGTTGCCTCTGACATCATTCATAGACATTCCATGAGCATGCATAGAAACAGTAGGAGAGGCAACATATGGAGGAAGAGCAGTTGGCAAAGTCTCTGTGATAAATTTAGTGTAGTTCTCGCTCTGGGTCTCTCTCTGGGCATTTCTAAGGTGAACACTCAGCAGACCATAGAGGATGGAGGACACCCACTCAGTGCAGCAGGGCCAAAGCAACACTGGTGGGGTCTTGGCAAATATTCTATGCGTCCTCCTGCATGTGACTGTAAGGTGAGGACAACTCTGATGTTCCGGAGATGATAGCATACACTATAAAGAACTAATGTTTTTAAATTTGGTGGGGAAGACGCAATCTCAGATGAACCTTGCTTCTCTGCAGGTTTGGACAATTCAGCATAGGGTGTTTTTTACAGGTTATGAAGGGATGTCACCATGGTTCTCCATGAGGACTTTCAGTGCAAACTTCACACTAAATACAGTCACAGAACTTGCTTTTATCCTTACATTTATCTTCACATGTACCATCAGAGTGGCAGAAACTGTGATAAGGCTCACATTCTCAGCTACGAGTACTAATTACTTGATCCCAGACTGAAGTGGCACAGTAATCATCATCAGGCCCAGTAACTAATGATAACAGATGAAAACCTGCTGATCTTCCAGCTGCCACTGAGGATGAGAGAGGTATTATGGAGGCAGAGTAGCAATTTCTTTGTTTAAGACTGCATTGGGCTATGAATACTATAGGAACAGCTTTCCCAGCTTTGGTTATAGAAAAAAAATTAAAAAAATCTTGTAAAAAACCCTGTAATTAATTTATCTTTAAAAAAAAGCCCACACTTTAAAGTACATTATATAAATTATGTTTATAGAAACTCAATAATGCTGAAAAATTTTCGTAGTATACAATCAAAAATTTATAGTATACAATCAAATTTAATGCTTGGAAAAATTTGCTATAATATTTTGTGCATTTTTTTTTCTTCAGTTCTCTCAGTAGATATTTGACAGCTTAAAATCCCTGGGTTTTATGCGTCATCTTTATTTGATTAAAAAAAAAATAACAGTTATTCATTTAGTCATATAAATTGCAGAACCTGATGTTGAGGCTCAATTCGTGCTGGCAGTAGTCAGTGACATTGTGGAATTTCAATGCTTTTCATAAACTCTGACTAGAAACTGGAGGTTTCAGCAATTGACATGTGCAGAGCTACAGAGCCTTGTTCCAGACAGCTTTAGTAGCATTTCCAGTCTCCACTTGGGATTTTGAAAATACATATTTAATAGCATGTCATCTCTCGGATTACATTAAGAAAAAGTATTGAAACCTAATGGAATCTTTTGCTTTGGAATATTGACCTTGTGTCATCCTAAAATTGGATAGAGACAGAAACATAGATTTTGATCTGGAAGAAAGTTATTATTTTTGAAAATGATGCTGTTTTCTTGGCTATAGTTGTATGATAGCAGAACTACAAACTGTAGTTGTTGAAACAGAAGCAGAAATTGAGGCATTACAAAAAGATATGAACCTTTGAAAAAAGTACAGGTGAACACATCTCCATAGAGCTGAGCTTTGACTGCACTGAGAAGACTTGAGGAATAGGTTTGGTAACAGTATATTTTTTGCTATTTTCCTGTACAAAGACTTCTGTATCTAACCAAATTCTTGATACATGGAGGGTAGATTTTTTTGAATCTCATTCTCTGCAGTGGAATGCCTCAGTACTCTTTCAGATTATTAGGTTTTATTCTGAGACTTACTTTTTTTTATTATTTGCAAATTTTAATGGGCTGGAGTATGCTTTAAAACCAGCCAGCAGATTTCTTTGAGTTTTATTTTCAGTTTTACTTCAGTTTCTATTATCAGTTATAAGGACTGTCTTTTGCAGCACAGAAGCTGGAAAGCACTGCCATGATCCAGACAGAATGTTGTCTTACCAGTAGAAAATTCACACTATCTTTATCCAGCTTTGGAAATCCCTGGGCTGAAAATAAATGGAGATTTGAAGACTGAAAGGGAAGTATCATATATGCTTGCCCTACTGTATTTCTCCCGTCAGGGTGAGTTGGACCCACAGTTGAAAATAAGATTGCTAAGACAGATGGCCCTTTTGCCAGCTGAGTTTATGTTCTTGTTTAAAGAAAGGCTAGGACAGTACATAGCAGAATATGAGATTTTGAGGCTGATTCTTGATGTTTGTATTAAGCACTACCCCAGCCTATTTGTAAGATCGGAGCAAAGCAGGCATCTTATTCACTGATCTGCAGCTGAAAAATTCTAATTGCCTTTGACAGGAATTATGGGTTTTTTGAAAATCATCTCCCAGTGTTTTTGTCACAGTGAGACTGAAATAAGAAAAAACATTGGACCGTAACTTATACCAAATAATTCTGGTTTTCTAATGGAGAAGAGGAAGGAGCAAGAACAACAGTGAATGTTCTGCACCTGTAACCATCCTCCTCAGGGCCTACCAGGATGCTTTACGTCTTTTGAACTTAGACCTTTGTTCTTTTTCGAACAGGGACTCTGTATGGCTACAGGATCTGCTGTATTATTAAAGTTCGCTAAATATTTAGTCTTATTGTACACTATTGAAGGGTTGTTTTAACCTGGCAGTCTCAAGCACTTCACCATCACTAAACCATCCTTTTGCTGGGCTGACCAAAGAAAGTATTCAAGCAGAAGTATGGAGAATACAGCCAGTCTATAATAATAATGTAACACTTTTAATATGCTTTTTAATTCTCCTAATCCATGAAGTAGAATAAATAACTGATTAAAGAATGTGCTACACAAGTGTCAGGGTTCCCTGGGGGTTGGGGGTGTCAGGGGCCAGGGAGTGTCCCAACCCCTGGTCAGGCACAGGCAGCCCCAGCCCTGGGCACTGAGCACCGCCCTGGGAAAAGGCCAGACAGGTATGTGGGGAGCTGGAGACTGGCCCTGCTGCAGCATCGCTGGGACAGGGGCTGACTGCCCCAAGGGTATCATGTGGGGTCCTGGGCCATGGGGGAACACCTGAGGACTGGGAGGTGCCATCAGAGCCCTGACTCCAATAGGCATATTTATTGATTTAATCCATGAAATTCTCAGAAAGACTTCTGAAGTGTCTCATTATTATCATAAGGTGCAGTTTTGGAGATTCAAATCCATATTCGTCCCTTTGCACTTTGTTGAACTTACCAGTACTAAAGCAGAAGAAAGTTTCAGTGCTTCCTTTTTAACACCAGTCTGATATTATTTCAGAGAACAGCCTTTGAAGGAAAGGATTAGTTGACTTGGGTTTTGTGGATCTACTTGTAAAATGAGCCAGAAACTGGAGACTGCTGCCAAATTCCTTACACATTTTCTGAAAATGTTGGCTTGACATTATTTGAATCATTGACTGGAGGTAAGAGTAGGAGATGCTGTTGATGAGGCATGCCTCAATCATTTTCACATAATAGGCTCCATATTCACTCTAGTGTTCTCATGCAAAACATGAAGTGAATTAGCATTTTGTCATGATCCTCTGTCAGTTCAGTGCTTAACAGTTGGCATCAAGTTATGTGCCAGATGGGTGGTTTTAACTTTTAGAACGGGAATGGGTATTTGGATAAACTGCCCTGCATTATATAAACACACCAGTGAAACATCAGAGGACCTGAGCTGTTAAAGCATTTAAATACATATGTGGGACAAGAAAAAGAATACATTGAAACACACCCACACAACTGTAAACCTTAGTTGAATGTTTGGGATCTGGTGACATGTTGTCTTTCATACAACTATCCCTACAGCAATGAAAAATTGGTCTAATTCTGAAGCCATTTATAAAAGGAGAGGCAATAAATTGCTTTTTAAAGAAAATTCAGAAACAACACTGGGTTTATGTGTGTTTTTGCTTTCTTTTTCCACATGTGTGTATCTTTTGATCTCACAGTAGGTCAAAGCCATGTTGAGGCACATGTCAAAATATCTTTTGGCTTTGATGAGACAGTGGTTCCACTGGTATTGAGCTTCTGGAATATAGCGAATGCTCCAAGAGATAGAGCCTAGAATGTAATATTTAAAAAACCCTGATCCAAGAGCACAGCAATTTATCTTGGAGAAATATATTTAGAGCTCCCTCAGCTTTATTATTTTAATTCAAGTTGCTCTCAGCTAATTTTCACACTTTAAGAAATGTATATCTGTTTATTGCAAATGTAAAACTTAATGCAATTATAATTACAGATCCTTTCTTCCATACAGTTGCAAAAGTTTGTCTGTGATCAATTATTTTTTTCTTTCTATGATCACTCAAGTACTGAAAATGAACAAAGGAGAAATGTAATATTTTTTTCCTGTGTAATTATAGAAGCATCTTTAAAACCAGAATGAGGTTGTGAAAAATGTTTTTTGAAGATTTGTGAAGGCAAAGAAAGAAAATTATTTCATGATGGAACAAAAAGAACAAATTGAAATATTTATATGACAGTGCAGTCCTGAAATTAAAGATATAAGCATTACATGTGCAGCTACAAAAATTGATGAATTTATTGATATTCCTTAGACATAAAAAAGAAAACATCAATCAATATTTTTGTGTAACATATTTGTATTGCATTTAAATAATTTCATGGTTCAGTGTTTTTGCTGGTCTACTGCAGACAATAGGAAAAAAATGCATTTGTTTTTATATCTTATGCAGATTCTGGGCATTTTTCATTTTCTTTTGGTCAAGGAAGCTTTAGTGGCTCTCTGAAACCTCTCAGGGGAAGTGCTCGTTTACTCATGATTTTTTCTACCTCCTCCCTGCAGTGGCACAAGGGGACAGGGAAGTTTCAGTCAATTTATCACACATTGTCTCTGTCCCTCCTTTCTTCTCAGGAGAAGGGCTCAGAAGCACAGAAGCACAGAATCACAGAATGATTTGGTTTGGAAGGGACCTTCAAACATCGTCTAACCCAGCCCCCTCACATGGGCAGGGGCATCCTTCACTAGATTGGGTTGCTCAAAGCCCCATTCAACCTGGCCTTGTATGCTTTGACTGATGACACTTTCTCTGGACAAACTATTGAGGTGTCTCTCCATCCTCACTGTATTCCTCACAGTCTTTCCAGGCTCCAGCATCGGGTCCATCTCATGTAGGGGAATCTCTGCTCTGATGCCCAGAGCACCTCATCCCCCTCCTTCTTCACTGACCTGGGTGTCTGCAGGCATGTTTCTCACATATTCTGACTCCTCTCTTAGGCTGCAGCTGCACAGTTCCCCCCTGGGCCCCCTCACCCCTTGCTTCCTTGATCTTGGCCATGGCCAGCAGTGGGGCTGTCTTGGAGCCAGCTGGCATTGGCTCTCAGAGAGGAAGCTTCTGGCAGCTGCTCACAGGAACCACTGCTGTAGCTCTGCCCCCCCCAAACCTTGCCATACAAACCCCACACAGCCCTTGAAGAGATGACTAGGATGATTTTTTCATCCATGTTAGCTTAGATTAGACTGAAGAGATTTTTCTGGTGTTTGTTTGTAGCATGGTTTAATTCTTTTCATTGAATTACTCAACTTTCTCTGCCTGATCAATTCTCTTCCAGTGCAAACATAAAATAATTGTATTTTCCATTCTTTCTTGGCACACTAATTGTTGTAGTTTATGAATTTTGCTACTTACACTTTAAATTTGCTTGTGGAATAATGCATTGAGTAGAGTTCTCCCTTGTCGAGTGTGAAGGGCAAAGAATACTTTTTCTTATGTACCTTTCTGGATAAATACATTATATGCTAGTCTGTTATGGTGAGGGACTGCATTCAATGATCAAGTAGCAACAAATAACAAATAAGCAAATAGTGCAAAATAACTCAGTAGGAAGTTTTAAATCTCTTGCAATCATTCAGCCAGCCAAATGTAAGTGACACTGAATATGTTGAAGTACTTCACCAATTTTGTTGATATATTTTTTCAGGAGAGTGTTAACCATGCCTGAAGGAGTCTGGTAAAAAATATTGAAATTACACAGCATAATCACATCTGTGAAATTCTTGACAAAATAAAACTTCCCAGAGAGCAGCTGTCAACCTTGTACTATCCCCTGGCATATTTTGAAAAAGGATTCAACCTGATGAATAATATTGACGGTACAAGTTATGCTTCTTTGCAACTTGTGAGCTTGTCATCTTTGATTCTCGTAAAATGTGTTGGTTCTCTACTGGAAATATTCTTACCATCTTTTACTGTCTACTGATAGCACCATATCTGTAGTTTAAATTCCCATAAGATTATGAAAATTGTAAGTATAAATCTGGTGGGGGAACTCTTTTGATTGTTTTTGTCATCTTTAGTCTTTATATCCATCATTTTTTAAAAAAGATTTTCAGCAAAACTGAATGTAAGTGTATTTTGGTTGTGTGAATATTTGTCTCAGAAACTGTAGAAGCATAACTGTGGCAGTGCAAACTTTTTTCTTCCCTTGCTATTTGAAGACAAAACAATGGAGCTTTTATTGTGCCCTGACTGATTCTTTTCTTTCTTTGTAGAGAATATATATATACATGTTCAGAGAAGAAATGTCTAAAATATTTGTCATTCAAACACATGCATACTCAATTAATCTCTCATAGAAAAAAATATGTCAAAATGAAATAATAACCTTAACTGCATACAGGAAGTAAATGTCAAAAAATATGCCAGCCATGGCAATAATTTTTTTAAAAATTTTGTAAAACAGTGAGACTTGTGATGTATTTCAAGAAATCTTTCTCTCATTCTTTAGTGAAGCCTACCTGCATGCCATTTTTGCCATATTGATTGATACAATATGTAAGGCTAAATGGAGTCCCAATTATCATAAATAGTCTCCAAATATTATTCAAAACTTATGTGAAATTATTTGAACAGATAGAGCTAAGTAGTGAGAGGTTTTTTATGGCAACGGAGAGAAATGGAACGAAATGCAGATGAAATCTACAGAGCTCTTGGGTTTTGTTTAAAACAAAATATTTGTAAAAGTAAACTCAATAAAAATGACTAATTAATTATGAATTGGAAACCCACTGAGGAATACACAGTTTTTTTCATATTAACTGAAGCAAAGATACTGTATAAAAAATGTACTTTGTTCTTTCTTATGACAAGTTAGTTTAATTGTAATTATATTTACTGCACTGAATCACAGTAAATGTTCTCTAGAGAATCTTGACGCTACTTTACTGAAGATTTAAGGCCTACTCTAATGCTGAAATCTGTAAGAACAGGAATTATTCTTAATATTCTGAGTCCACCAAGAAATCGTAAGTATTGCTTTGCAAATGTTACTGTGTTTATTCCTAAATATGTGATGACACCCAGCCTGGTTGAAAAGGTGTTCAACCATATTTACCTAGACCTGTTTCTGTGGTGAAGTATTTGAAGGGGAAAGTGTTTTAAACTCACTCGGCAACTCTCAGTCACTCAACAGCTGCTCCCCACTCCAGGTTTTCATGAGCTTATAACTTTTTAAATTAGGAAAACTCAGGGTGTTTAGATAAAAAGGAATAGAAATAAAAGCAGTTATGAACATCTTTGCTCTTTCCACAGTGCGTCCTTCTGGATGGATTCAGTTTAGTGTCAGCCAGCTCAATTTTCTGAGTGACAAACACTGGTCTTTCCTCCATTGCCTCTAAAGTTTTTCAGCTTCCTTCTCTTAGGAGTCTTTTTTCACAGCTGTGTCCTTGGTTTTCTCTTAATCTTTGCTTTCCATGACACACCTAATAGTCTCGATTTTTCAAGCTTTCCTCCTGGAACATACCTAGCTCCCCTCCAAGCAGGAGCATTCTTCTTACCTGTTTGATGGGGCTCACCTGTCCCAAGGTGGGCTAAGCAAAGCAGATACCTTAATGACTTAGAGACTGGCATCTTGAGTTGTGGCACGAGCACAGTATATATGACGTGTCTAAGAAGTCCTGCTCTCACTGATCTCCCGCTCAGCTGTAGCTCTGCCGTTGCTTCTGAAATCATACTGTAAAGTGGGTGGCAAGGATAAGGAAAGTTCTTTGCAATAGTGAGTGATTTAGTTTGGACTGTTCCAGTCTTAAAACTGAAGTATAAGATTCCTGGACTATTTGGAGAAAAGATCCTGGAAGATACTCTTCTGATCAAAAAGCAATTATAGACCCATGAGAGTCCAAGGAGAGCCTAAACAGAGAGGTACCTGTAAGCCATGATTTTGAGGCCAGCCAACCACCAGGGAGAGCTGTGGGTGACAGCTTCTTTTCCTTGACTACAGATCACCTTATAGTAGATGCTTAAAGTTCAGATGCATAGGGAAATTCGAGCTACTCTGCTCACAGTGTTGTGCTTAATTCAGTGAACTCTGTCTGCTGAACTTGCTCTCTCCCTCAGCAAGTCCAGAATTGTTTCTTTATTGGATACTTTAACCTCTAAAGGTATTACTTCTGTGGTGTGAAATCCCACAAGTGATTATAATTTCTGGGACTACTCTGCCTGTATTACCTAACTCTTCCATCACATCTTGACTCTTTGCATCTTCTGACCCCCCCCCAACACACATAGTTTGCAAAAAAATCAGTATTCAGGCACATTCCAAAAGTAATAAAACTAAAAATTTTTCCTGTCTATTTTTAATCAGGTGTTCAGCATTTTTGATCGAGTTTCAGACTAGTTATGATCAACATTGTGCCCATTGTTCTGATTCACATATGTTTTAAAAGAGAACTTGTTGATAAAGGAAAGTTCATTTTTGCCAAAGGTACTGCAAAAATCATACTGTTTTCTTGGGACTGAATTTATGGAATATCTTTTGGTTTGCCTCCTTGAACTACAAAGGAAATAACATTTCTTAAACAATAACCTGGCTCAACCCTTAATTCTGAGTAAGACTTTTCCTACACTCTTAAAACAGTAGCTGAATCTGAACATCTTCCAAGTTAAGGGTAGCCTGCCAAAGTATGAAGAAGGTGCTGATCTGCCCTGTTTTATCCCATACACCCTTGCTTTAATAAAGGTCCTGGACAAAGCAGAAATAGGTGGGCGTATCTATTACTTCAAAGAAAAGTCTCCATTTTCTGTGAATTGGGGTGCTTTGCTATCCTTACAAATGTACTTATCTACACAGAAGTCTCTACTCACCTGACCAGCTGTTGGGTTTCAGCAGAGCTCCACAGTCACAGTTTCTGAATCTAATGCCATAGAGAAGATGGCTGATGTCTCAAATGAGGGCATTTTTTTTTAACAGAGGAATATCATTATTTTTCAAGTTCCGTACTGCCATTTTTCCATTTCATAAAGGCTTAGGTTGTTGCATATCAAAAAAAAATTATATGGTTTGGTGAGCTATTTTTAATCTCTTGTAGTTTGAGTAGTAGTAGGGACCCCAGGCAAGAACAATTCTCACTGTTAAGTAGGAGATTAAAGCTGAGGTCTAAGATTTGCATAATATAAAAGGTGTACGTCATTGTAAGTATCATTAGGATTTTTAGTCCTTAGGCAATTAATAAAAGGGTAACTTTAGAGTTTGCCTTTGGGTAGTATCTCTTAACAGCATATCAAAATATTGTTTGTTTAATTATATTTGACTTATATTTCCCAGAGGTTTTGGGGTGGATTTTATTTTATTTCATTGGTGTTTTTGTTTATGAATTAGAGCTAATGCTTCCATAAAAGACTCATAATAAATAGTTCTTCTAATCTTTAGTGTCACCGGGCAGCTAATATATGTCTTTATTTTGCAAAGCTTGTAAGATTTTAAAGAAAGCTCTAAAGCAACAGATTATTGTTAGCACTTCACTATGACCCTCAGTATGACCCTTGATGAAAGGAAGCTTTCTCTCTTTTTATCTCAGTCAGATCCGGATGGTGGTTTTCTTGTGTCTCACAGACCAAATTCACCAATTTGTATTTGACTTTTGTTTTAAAAATGAACATAAAGAAATCTGAAAGTTCTTTTCTTAAATAGTGGGTTAATGGCCATAACATTAAAAAAAAAATGTTTAAATCTACCCAGACATTTGCCCAGGCAAATGAGGGTATGGGAGCATTTTTTTTTTTACTGTGGGAGTTAAGTGTGAAGTGGGGAGACAACAAAGGAGCTGAGGGATGAATATCATTTTATCTACATCAGCTGGTATGATGAAAGTCATTTGAGTCAATTTTAATGGATAGACTGGAATTTTCCTTGGAAGCATGGTTGAAATCATAATACAGGATTGTTGTGAAATTAAAACACTGTGATTTCTAAAACATTGCTGCCCTGCATAGATGTGCTCTGAAATAGGCTAAAATGTTTCATGGTGATGCTAAGGAGACACCAAAATAAATAATTTTATAAATAAATAATTTAAAGTTCACTTCAGTATGTCCTGGGACTGAGAAGCAAACCATTTTCACTGGTGTTGCAGGTCTTGGTGGAAGATTGAACTGAACTTCTGGCATATTGGATGTCTCACAGCATTAAATCCCTATGTGTTAGTATAATTATGGATATGGGGAGCGAACTGAGGGTAGGTGTCCTCTCTTGATGCTGAATCCTGCTGAGTGCAAATGTCAAGGGATTATGCCAGGAGTGTGGAAACTTTTTTAATCTACAAAGATCTATTTATATGTTTCTCTTATGCAAGTATACAACTCATTTAATTCCAAGAAAACAGTTAAAAATATGCGGGTAGAGAGATAGGTGATGCTGAATGAGCCAGGAAGTAGGTAATAAAGATACAGGTCCTGAGTAATCACTCTAGAGTTGATAGGGACAAAAATATTACTATGGTTTCTCAGGCAGGGGGAGTCTTAAATTAAAGAAAAATTAAGTTCCAGAATGATATTGTTCATGTTCATGTTTCTTCTACCAGTTACTGGTATCGTATGATTCTTATAATTTATACCCAGACCCTGGTTTATATCCCCAGTTTAAAATAATTGCCTATCATGTGATATTGAAAAATTCAGTGATTTTTTTATGTTTAGTCTTTTTTAATTCTCCAATTGAATTACAGCTAACAAAAAATCTCAAATGTATCTCAAATAGGAGACATTCTATTTTTATCCTATTTCTTCTGTCAGGGAGCGCTGGTCAACAGATGCTGGTTTAAAGAGCAGTGCTCAATAGATGAGCAATAAAGAGCTTAGGCAAGCAATTGTGTAGTTGCTATTATCAGACTGTTTTCTCAGCTTTATGCAATTGTTAAAGGATATATATGTATTAGGCACCATTATTTGTTTAATGGAAGAAGCTTCATAAGGCTCTTTTCTTTGGTGAGGTCAGTAAAATATTCGTCTCCAGCGCAGTGACCACATATCCGTGGCTGAGCAGAAGCTAAGCCAGACAGATCTAGAAGTTGCCTGTTTACAGACTTGAAAGAGGTTGCTTGGTAGGTTCCCGTGGGGCAGAAAGAGAAAGCAGGATAGCAGGACAGCATGTGTGTAAGAAACAGCAGATCAATGGCTTGGCTGAGCCAGTCAGTGACTTGGTGTGACCAGCTGGGACCTGGCCAGTTCCCTTCACCCTGCTTCCCCCACTGTTTTCCCTGCTCGTAGCCAGGGAAGCTGAGCAAGTGGACTCCCCTGTGATCTGGTGTAATACCCTAATCCAGCAACAATTACTCCTTTTAGTGTCAGGTTCATTTTCTGCTGGTTTCTTCTTTACATGTGTGATAGTTTGGACCTGGCTCCCTGCCAAATGTCCAAACCCACAGTTGTAATTCCCCCCTTCTCTCCCCCTATTGGGTAAAGGAGAGAGAAGGGAGAAAGGAAAGAAAACCCAAAGGACTCGAAATAAACTGAACTAAAGCAATATATATATGTATTTACGTCTATATACAGTTACAAAGAGACTACATACATATAAACAGGAGAATTCCCAACCCCCAAAACCTAAAACAGAAAAAAAACCCCCATATACGCAGATATACCGTTAATACAGAACTAGCAAACAAAAGAACAAAATACTTTCCTCAAGAAGATAAAAACCACTTCACCCCGGTTGGGAAAACAACAAGCCACACCAGGCCCCACTTCAGATAAGCTAGACTGGAGGCGGGGAACCTGCTGTCTCCAAGTTTAACAGAAGAGGAGAAGGAAAGACTTTCCTCCCTCCTCATTTATATGTCTGCTTATGTAAAGAATAGGACGGAATACTGGGAATATGAGACTTCCCTGGTTTCAACCTGGTTACCAAGGAAGGCCCATATCAAACTCTCACAACGTGTCCTCAGCATGGAGTCCAGACAGGACCACAGCCGTGTCAGGAAGGGTGGCTGAGAGGACCCATACAGGCATCTGTTGATAAGGATTGGCAGTGATATTATGTTGGGCTGATCATTCAGAAGCTTAGCGCTACGATTCATGAGATTTTGGTTGTTAGCACTACCTAACCAAATTACAAGAGTTTGGTCATATTGAGATATCAACAGAAATGCTGTCAATCAGGAAGTTAGAAAAGCAGAGCTATGCTGCACTGACTAAAAAGCATCAAACTCTGACACTTTTATAATGGCATCTATCTACTTAATTTTTCATGGTAATTACCAGCATTATGGGAAATTAGAAAATACTAAAGTGTTTCTGACTTTATTAAGAGAGATCTGTAATACTGAAAGAGATTGCATGAGCTTTTGTTGTTCACGTATATAACAGGTGCATTCCATATTTAGAAGCAATCTTTCATTTAAAAGAAAAACAGTTCAGCAATTTTGTATCTTTTGTGATAGCATTTGCATCTTTTCCCCCGTAGCAGCTTAGCAGGAATTTCTATAGACCTGTTTTTGAAGATCTGAATTATCAGGTATTTACCAGTGTTGACAATTCCATAAAAGTCTCTGAAGCAAATACTAGTGTAAGTCTAATGGGAGTAACATTTAAAGGAGCCTTTCATTTTTACAGTCTGGATGCTAATCTCTTTACAAAGTGTCTCTTAAGACATGGAACCAATTAATGTAAAAACCATTCTCTGTCTTTCTGTTGTTAAGCTCTATGCCCTAAATGACTTCTCATTCTGCATATGATATGTCTACCTTGTGCAACCAAGTAATATATCAGTTTTATTTTGAAATTTTCAGCAGATTGTGATCCCTGTCTTGTTTTGTGATTATTTTTTTTTTTGCCACCAGTTGAATCTTTTTATCTCTCCTCTGCATCCTTCTTATAATTCTCATAAAAATAATTGAGATTAAAGCTGTACACATCAGATATGATTGTGTATTTATTAATATACTATTGATAAAAAAGTGTTGCATCATGCTTTGTACCAATGACTGTTGAAAAATTCTTAGAAGATCCCCATTTGAGAATGAATCCTTACAGCAACATTTGGTTGCTGTAATCAATTAGGTGATAGTTCTATGAGATAGGGGATTTGGTGGCAATTTTAGCTCATAGGAATCAGCCTTTTCACCTTTAATCTCTCATTCCTACCTTTGCCATGCAGCCCCTGCCTTTCATTAAGGTTCATGTAACTGTAATTGTATTGTCTAAAGAAGCTTGGAAGAGCTTAAAAACGAGGGCAGAGGTGTTACTTCAAATGTGGTTTAAGTCTCTCATCCTGTTTGCAGGGCAGCTACACAGACTTGCTGGAAAAGCAGCTGGGATTCTGAAACAGCTCTGCAACAGGCTGACGGAGAAGGAGAGGCAACTCCTTAAATTAGACTTACTAGTAAAGGAAGTTATCCTTCCCAGCCAAGCTGCTCATTTCCATGTTAAAGAATGAAACATTTTCTTTGGCAAGAACTACTTGTCCATGAAGCCTTGTTAACTCAAATGATTAATACATAGATTTTAAAAGCTTTAAATTAAAGTCTGTTACTTGTAAAATTTTGAATTTCTTTTTTTCTGGATTGACATCCAGATACCTGTCTTATACTGGAGCAAGCATGTTTTCTTGCTAGTTTTCAACGTTAAAAAATAGTGTCTCACACTTTAGTAAAAATTGAAATAAGGAAGTCAGAGATCTTCCCTGTCTGCTTCGTTAGAATACTTGAACCTAGACTACCCAAGTCTTTGGATTTTAAGCTGCTTATAGATGTTTCAGCATCCTCCCTAGATGCTATTAGGATGGAAATTGCTTCTTCATCCTTATATGATATAATTACTCTTCATTCCTCTCCAAAAATAGAGAGTAAAAATATTTTGTGCACTTCTTTTGTGCTATCAATATTTTTTCTATATCAACATTGCGTTTTCAGCATTTGTCAGTGGGCTATGTCACTCTTCAAATTCCTTTTTATTCCAGAATGCTTTTTAAAACCCACCTTATTTCCCAATGAAATTTCATTTTATGTCTTTGGTCTCTCTCATTACTTTTTGCATCAATATAAAGTGTTATTTCTTTAATTTTGTTGCCCATTTCTTTTTGAAGTCCTGTTGTCATTTCACCACGGAACAACAAAGTATATTTTAAACAAAGTGATTATTTCTGTTGACAATGGAAGCCTATGATAAACATGTGGAACAGCTCAAATCTGTACTAGTTTGCTACTGCATGACAGATATATTCATTTGACAATATTTACTAATTAACTTCGCAGTGTGTGCAGCTGAAAATCTCCTTTCACTTACATTTAGACACAGGAGTTTTCAAATATATCAGAAGTCAGAAGGTATTTTTTATTGAATACACACTCACTAAATTGCAGGGGTAGCATCATGCATCTATAAAATATGCTTATATGTAAAAAATGCAAAATGATTATGAATAATATATACATTAGATTCCAATTTTTTTTTTTTTTTAAACCCCAAGAATAATTACAACAAATTCTATAACTTATCTGATTCTGGGCTAGAACAAAGATGTGGAAATACAAATTATTTCTCATATCCTCTTCATGATTATATTAGTCCCAGAGCAGATTTGACTGAGAAACTGGATACTTTGCCGAATTATTTTCAATACTCTATTTTAGGAATTCCCATTCTGATATATTTTCCAGCACACTTTGGTGTAAGAATTTATTATGGGGAAGTACATTTTGATCAAGTGACTTGTATTCAGTTATATTTAGTCTGATTATAAATGGGAGAAATAATACATTAAAATTAAAAGTAATATATGCCGCTAACATAGCCCTGAATATAGCTGAGAGAAACCTATTAATTGGTTTAGGGATCGAACAATCCTCTGTTGGCACTATAAATTTACTTGATTTTTCTTCAGCATTTGATTAAACATTTAGGTATTTGATTTACATCAGAAACTGGAAAAGTTCATAGAGGTCTTAAGTGCCTATATCTCTGCATATAACTCTATGTAAAAGTTATTTCAGCTAGTACCAGTACTAACTTATATTGTCCACCTTGCAGTCACATTTGGTAGGTAGAAGTATGTGTATCCTGTTTGTGTTCATCAACAAATGTTCACATTAAATTACATTCCTCTTTGTGGATCCTGTATTGGAATATGCAGAGCAGAAGATAATCAGTCTTGAAGCATAAGGAAAACTAAAGAGCACTAACTAGGGAGAAAGTGTTTCACTTTCTCAAAAAAAAGAGACACAAGTTCAGACAGAGGGGACAACTTGACTAATGCTACACTTACACAAATCTTTTAGGTATGCATGTAAACAAGCTTCAGGATGCCTAAAATACAGAACCACACTGAAAAAACTCTAAAAAGGTCAGTGAGTTATGCAAATTTTATGTGATGGTATTTATTATATCTACAGTAATGAAGTAACAAGGCAAAATTCAGATCTTCATTAGTGAAAAGATGGGAAGTAGATGAGCCATGAACAAAAGAGAAAGTATACCGGGGAAAGAAATCTGTGAATTAAGGAAGAATGGGAATGTAATTTCCAAAGAGGAGGCAGAACTGTTATGTTTACTTAAGTATTGGCTGGGTATATCTATACTGTTTAATACAGAGAGGAGAAGGTGTTGAGTCCAGAATCAGTCGGTGTGAATTGACTCAGACCCACGATGCTGTTGTGTGATGGCAGAAACCTGGGTGCATCCACACTAAACACCTGCTGGGACATCATCCTGAACACCTGCTGGGACGCAGCTTCTGCCCTCTGTGGCACAATTACCTTTTTTTGACGGCTTGTTATATCAAAGTGCCTGAAATATTGAAAAGGCTCTGTCATGGCCTTCCAAAGTTGTGATTCTGTAGCACAATGGACTTTCTAGGTTTCCATTTAGTCACATCTCTTTTTACTTTGTCCCCTCATTTCCTTTTTACACTACATACATCAGTATATAGTATGTAGCTTTTATCCCTGATTTCTTACTGCATTTTCTTATGAAACTGCTTATTGATCTTTGTGAGTTTTCCTGGGTTTTACCATCTGTATCAATCATTTGTAGCATCTATTTGTGATCTCTTGACTGTTCTTTACTATTTTTTAATAATCCACCGTCTTTTCCTCTAACATTAGCATTCATAACTCTTTAAAACTTACTTATTTAAAAGCATTCAGCATTCTTTCAAGAAATCTGTTCCTTGGGTTCAAGTACGACCAAAAATGAGCATCAAATTTGACTATTGAACTGAATAATGTCTTCAATGCCATCACTTTCTTTGCTAGTAAGAGAGTGATTCAGAATCAGTTTTCCCTGCTTAGATTTTGTGTTCTGTATATAATACATTTAAGTCAACAAACAGAAAGACAGTGAAGCTATTTTAAGAAAATCCAAAGCATATATAAATACATGTTTTTCCAGTTGGGCATCTTTTTTTGCTGGGACAAAAATCTACTGTACTTACGTGTACTTACTTAGATAACTTACTTACTTAGATAACTGCCCACTCAAATAACTAAAATATTAACTAGGTCTTCATGATAGTATCTAAAAGATAAGTCAACCTATGGAATTTCCTCTAACAACCTTCCCACATTTTTTTCCAACTTAGATTATAATGAAAAGCCCTTTCTTACTTATTTTTTGGGCTTATTTCCTCTTTCTCCCTCCCTCTGTGTATCAAGTCAGCCATGTACTACTTTGTAACGGATGAAAGTTAGCAACACAACTTTTGGATTAATTAACTCTTTTTTTTTTTTACTTTTGCTGAAAGAAGTGGTCTCATCTTGAGCTAGAACTCTCTTTTTATTAGATCTTGCTAACTAGAGTATTACATATTTAAATATGAAAATAACATAGTTTTGCTGAGTTTGTCCTTGAAATAGAGAAACAGTAACTTATGTCAGGGAAAACAACAAAGGAATTAAATGTTACTAACTGCAACTTTATAAACAAAGGTATGAAAAAAACCAATAGGATCCCTTATGTTGAAGTGTCTTGATTCCAATCTGAAATAGTACTTGCTTTGGGCAAGTCATAGAAAAAAAGCCTATTTGGGAGAGGGCTGGAACAGGAGGGATTAGTGCCTGCAAACATAAGTGCAACAGACCCAACTTTTGTGTACCCGGATTGGATCATGCTACCTAGATAATTATGAAAAGATATTGAGTGATGTACATTGGTAGAGCGGTGGACACATGCTGGCTAAAACTAGTCTGCTGCTTTACCTTTCTTCACTTTTCTGAATGATCTTGATACAGGACACACTGTATTCAGCTCCAGGAGGGGTTTAGACTGTTCTGGGATGACTGTGGACTCCATAGAGGCATGCACATAAGGAAGACTGGCCAAGTCAGCTGATGTTACTGTAAAAGCAAATGTAATTTATGCTATGCGTAATTTGTTCTGTACATCTGTGTGGTGACTGCAGCTGCCCTTGGGGTTGCCTTACAGTGTGTATACAGACAGGCATCCAGAACTCATCAGTGTATCCCTGGGCTAAAGCTGTGTGTCCTCAACACAAGGATGCATTCACATACCATGGACATGGTAACATTTGGGCTAGAGGGAGGGCTTGTACCCAGGTGTAACATTCAAAACAGCACCTTACAGCTTCCAAGGTCAGATGCATTAAAGCTGACATTCCCTTACAGAATATTCTGAGGTTCTGCCATACTCTCTCCTGTATGCCTCCTCCTTTCAGTTCTCTTCTACATCCCACACAGTGTTTGCATAAATACCCCAAGCATAAAGCAGTGTCTGTAGCTCAGGGATTTACCAGACTCGATTCTGTATTTTCTGAACTGCATATATTATGCATCCGCACAGAGCTAGATTGTTGATTTAAAAAACCAAAACAAACCAGGAGGCCTAGCATCCTTTAATCTTCGAAGTTTGTTTTGTTTGTTTAGTATTAATTAGCTGATTATAGATTATCCCTTAAGATGTCCTAAGTTTTGGGTAAGTCACAGGGAGCGTAAGGAACTGCAATTATATATTGTATGACATATAAAAATTATATACGGGCCTCATATTGTGGAGTATGATGTCACAACTAGAAAACTAAGAAACACTTGACATAAGAAACGAAGACATCCAGCTGTTATAATGCAAAGTGCAATCAGTCACTGATATCCCTAGAAATAGCTTTCATAAAAGCAGTAGAACCTCCTGTTTCCCCTTCAGCTGCTGTTGAAGATAAAATACAGCTTCGCTGTCATTGGACTGTAACTTTTAGGCTTGTTTTCTAGGGAAGTGCACTTTATTGTCATGGTGTTACCTTTGTGTATGCATCTGCCTGTTCAGCTGCCTGTATCTGCTCTCATAATAACTTTCTAAGCTGTTGGGCAGTATCAGCCAAATTTGACAGGAAGGTAATAATCTCAGGGATTAAAAAAAATTTTTGCAAATCAGGTCTTCATTAGAGGAGAAAAAAAACCAAGTACGTGTCCCTGCTGAGGGTAGGACAGGCAGACTTCAGCTGCCATCCGCTCCTTCTGGCGGCAGGGCCAGCTGGTCCTGGGCCTGTGCGGCTCTGAGGAATCCGTGCTGTGTTCTGCCAACTGGTGGGGTCAGAGGCTGAGTCAGCGAGCACAGAGAAATCCAGCAAGATCTGGGGACGTGGGGATGGCCTGGCAATGCGGCAGACGAGTAGAGAGAGTCATCACAGGAATGCATTGGGAAATTGTAAATGTTAAAGTAGGGTCAGTGGGATGTGGAATCAAAATTCTTTGGAAATCAGGTTTTATTCACTCTTTTCTTCATGGCACAGGTTGGTGTAATTGGTGGACTCGCATTGAAAAAAAAAGGTTTAGTAGTTCTTATATGAATAAAGCTCTCAGTTCTCAGAGACTAAAATAATAATTACTATGTGAAGTTAGAGCTGTAGTTCAGAACCAGATTTTAATTTTGTAACATTCTGCAGGCTCCCATGGTGGATTGAGTCTAGCCAACAGCATGGTGTCCCCTTTGTTTACTCTGGGTATATGGAGATATGACCCTCTTGGTTCCTATTGAAGTTTGTGACGACAATTTTTATGTTCATCCGTGTCCAGTTGCATACGAATCTGGTAACAGCTGATGCCCTGTAAAAAGAACATCCTTCTAAATATGACCATTTTAGCAAATAAAGGTGCATAAATATTATATCTCAGATAACTGACACAGCAAACCCCAACTTTTTCTTATATCAGGCAAAATTTCTCAAATTTATTTTTTTTTTTCAGACCTCTGAGTAAAACAGATCAAATTGAAATTGCCACTGTCTTAATCACTTTTAAACACAAACAGGAATGTGTCCATCATAGCTATTCCCCTAGATGAACTATTTTTTGCCATCCATCATACAAGCATTAAAAACACTCTAGCCTGTCTGTTTTCATTAAGGGACAGCCAAGTAATGCAGAAGGAAAAGAAGACATAATTTCTGTCAAGATGCATTTGTCTTGGAATAAAGAGTAAACAGAAAATATACTATAACCTGGGAAGGATTAGAGGAAAAACATGTACTTTGCCATTTAGTTTCATTTGTATTTTCTAACAATAGAGATTGTAGGTTCCAGGTTCCATTGTGATTTAAAGAAAGAAATGTGATCCAGTGGCCTTCAACTTTTTTTTTTTCTTTGACCATGACTATTTCTCTCACTTCTTTTTCAGTCTGACTTTGGTGCCGTTCTCCCTTTTCTCTCATTTGGTCCCTCTCTACTCATGGATTCTCACCCTGTGGCCATTTGCCCAGGCTTTTTCTTCACATCCCATTGTCATTGTCTGACAACTTGTTTGTTGAACTTCATATATCATTAAGCTCTCAGGCCTTTACTCACATTCATAGTACAATATCCTATTCCAGTTACTGAATTTTTGTACCATCACCACCGAGTTCATTATCATGAGAACTATTTCTAATGAGGGAAAAACATTGCATTTTTCTTTAGTCTCATTCCTACAAGCATCTGAATTCTTTAAGCTCAGATTTTTCCCAGAAAATTGATCCTTAGGCAGAATTTTACTGGAAAAAAAATAATTCCAGTTACTTATAATGTATCCTTATATTATGAAGAGTATAAACCAGAGCATAATAATGACTGGTGTTGAGGAACTGCCACAATAAACTCTCAGCCTATAGGAAATAGTCATTAAATGCCTTTGTGTGTTTACTACCTCATGCCTATGGAAAAAACCCTCAAAAAAAAAGTGAATTAACGTCTAATAGAAATTAGTTCATTGAGTTTTCACAGAAGGTAATGGGAGTCTTCATTTTTTGTTTCTTCCTGGGTTCAGTAATTATTATTGCAAATTATATTAATGACACATCCTTATGATGCACATTTGTAGTGTATATTCTATAGGACTTTATATGCATCTATAGGTGATACCTCAAGATTGTTTGAAAAAATTCAGCTGAAGCAAAACATAAAAAGAGTTTGCTGAAGTATATTTTCCAGAGCGCAATTACTGTCCTCTGCATATCCATACATTAACGTTCAAAAATACAGGAATTTAGCAACTTTTCTCCCCTCTTTGAAAAAGATCCCATCACGCCTTTGAATATTGAAAAGCATATTTACAATGACAATTCTCATATACAAACCCAAAAGTAACATCAGTTAGGCTCTACTGTTCTGTCTGTTTTGTATAAAGATAGTAATAGTTTGAAACACGAATGTCTTCTTAAGAGCAAGGCACCACAATTAGTGCAATTCTTAAAAGATTCACAGGTTTACTTTCATTGCTCAGATCTTTGAGACCTTGCTTATTAATTGCAAATCTGCTACTGAGGCCATGTTACAGGAGAAGATCAAAAGGAAAGACATTTGGATAGATTTGCCTTAGGAACAAATGGTGGAGCTTAAGGTTTAGCTTTAGGTTTAACCTGATAGCTACTGATCACTCCCAGATGAGAAAGCATCACACATGCTTTCTCTCCAGCCTCATGTTAGCAAAATTTTTACTCTTTTTTTCATCAGGAATATGATGAAAATGTTAAATGTTTGCATTTGACATATTTAAGCTTTCTCTACATAGATATGTTTTTCTTCTTTTGCATTACCAAGGCCTCACCTAGGAAGGAAAGTCTTTACCAAATCTATCCTATGGGCATCCTGTCA
>VXAY01007669.1:89065-103001 GCA_013399855.1 Oxyruncus cristatus | reverse complement strand
AAACAAACCACTAGGTATTAATATAAATAGCATAACAGGAAAGAATCCTTACACAGTGCTGACTCTAGGAGATAAATTTTCTGCTTCCCAGTGTCATGGTGATTTTCTAACCTTCAATGCAATGCCCTGAACTTCCCTGCACCTTGAGACAAGGTAGCTACATAGAAATAAAATACAAAATTTTGTAGGAAAAATTACAGCCTTTATCTTATGTTATACCTAGCATTTTTATTGTATTCTTCCTTAATATTTAAGAGTGAATAACTCTTCCAGCACCTTCTGTGCACCATTCGTGATTATAGCCCTCTCTTTCTGGAATCTTTTACCCCCAGAATAAACCCTGACAAATCATCAGCTTGTCTCCAGCATTCTATTAACATGCTACAATTCTGCCACTTTTGTGCCGAGTGGGATCAAGTCAAAACATGTTCCTAAGACCCAGCAGTTTATGTGCCCAATGACTGAATCCTCCTGCCTGTCTTCATCTGTGCTCACATATATATCGCCTGTGTGGGAAGGCATCATGACGAGGTGGGGTTCTGTGATGATCCTGTCACTGGGATTGTTTCTCCTGTGATTCAACTTAACACTTCTCTACGATAAAACTTTTCTCCTTAGCAGCCCAAAAGCTGAGAACCTGTTTGGAGCAGCTTAGTCTGCCTCTGCATCTATAAATTTCATTTATGGATTCATCTAAAGGAAGCTCTTTTTTTCTCTTTAGTGCTTCTCTGTCTGGGATGTTCAAGACAAGATTATTTCGGTGAGGGGCAGGAACGATCTGATGCGCATGCATATTTATGAAGCAAACGCATAGAAGGCGCTTGTGTGGGGAGCACAAGCCTCCAGTCATTTGCCCATGAATTTAAGTTAATTTTTAACTTTATTCCCTTTTCTCTTAAGGTGGTTTTATTTATGGTTATTGAGTTTTTTTTTCTCCGGAGTCGAAAATGGGAATTTTGCAGCCTCTTTGTCTCTACTATGAAAATCATTATGTATTCAAGTTTTCGTCACTGCAGCAGCTCACCCTGTTCTGGAGCTCTGTCACTGTGTATTGGCCTTGGTGTGCTGTGAGACTTTTGGAATGACATTTATTTGTACAAACTGAGGATCTTGTCCAGATATGTTGAAACCTTGGTTGCTGTCCAGCTTTAGCAGCAGAAAACATATGGTATTTGTTCAGAGTGTTTTCTTCCCCCACAGTCCTAGGTGCCATTTAGAATGAGCCTTCAGACTGAGTAGTTCTCAATGCATTATGGGCTCACGGAGATCGAGCAAGTCTGGCAGGCAAAATATTCTGGATTCAGAATATTTACTAGCTTTAATTCAGGGTCAATTAACAAAAACTTCTGACCACTGAGTTGGATACTGAGTGGAAAAAAGAAGACATAAAAACTTCATCTTCCTGTTCCTCATCTGAAATCCCCTTATTTTCACTTCTAGTTATGGTTAGTCCCTCACAGTCTCTTTGGTGAGGCTGTGGGCAGCACAGGTGGTTGGAATAAAGTACATAATGGCTTCTGTCTGACACTCCTTGCTGGTTTTCCTTTGTCTGTCCTTTGTTCTTAGTGTCACTGCCTGACAAGGTTCAGCTGTGGACTTCAGTCCTTCAGAGGTGTCCCTCCACAGTGTGGGGTGTCCACGGCCTGTAGTCCCTCAGGGGTCTCCCCACCCTAGCGTGGCTTGCTCCTGTGGCTGAAGTTCCCTGTGACATCCCTTTTGGCATGGGGTTATTGCTTCAAAGAATGCCTCTGGCCATGTTTCCTCCACAGCACCTTCAGCAGCACATCTACATCAATCTCCTCAGCCACGTGCCTCCAGCCATCAGTCTCCGTGTGCGTCTTCTTCACTGATGCATGCAGGTATTTCATAAATAGGCTGGAGCTGGGGTGCTGCCAGCAAACCTGCCTGACTGCAGTTTTGGCACGCAATGTGTTGCTGCCACTGGGTCCAAAGATGTCTGGGCTTAGCTGTGGCTGGCACAGGGCAGCTCTTGGCCTCTGCCTGCACAGCTGCCCACTGCAGACCCCACTACCAAAACCCTGCCATGTGGGCAAGTAACACTGAGAGCCCAAGCTCTGTGCTGTATTGGTGTTTGGATATTTTATATTCTCTTTTAACCTTGATGGATGTGTCAGGAAGTTATCTGGAAGTCAAGTCCATGTTAAACTTGCCTTTTCTCTGTTTAGAAATATTTGGCAATGCAAGAATTCCTTATAAAAAGGAGTATTAGCACATTCATGTAGGCGTGCACACATGCTTTCCTACTTTGTCCCTATTGGGCACGTATATTTCTGTTGTTTGGAGCTCTGCAGGGTCACGGTATATCCTTCAGATTTACTTTTTATTTCCTGATCGGTGGAGATGCAGCCACAGTCATGTAAAATGATATTCATGTACCTTCTGCCAAGAAAGGAAAAAAAAAGAACAACAAAGGAGAGAGAGAAGTTTCTTTGATAAGACTGAAATCAGAACAAGATTGCTTTTGATAAAAGATTGATGAAGAGGCATTCACTGCTTGCAGGAGAAAACATTTGTGAAAACAATTGATATTGGGAGCTTTTGAAAAGACATGCAAAAAAAATTTCATTTTAATATTTATTGCTTGTTCTGAAATAGATAGGCAGCTTCTGCATGATGAGGTCATGAAATACAAGATTGGTTCAGGCAAATTCATCATTTTTTTTCTGTTTTTGATATTAGTCTGTCTCTTCTCAGCTTTATATAATGTATTTTTTCTGTCATCTTTTATAAAATACTTGGGTGCCCATCTGGTATGAGGGTAGGTATAAATATATCTTTCAGAGCAAAGATGGCCCAAGTTAACACACTAAGAGTCAGTATTTGTAAACCATATTAGAGATAAGCTCAGCAAGATCAATCTTCTTCTCTGGATTTGTGTTAAATTACATCGACTGGTGCCAGGGCAGTCTGTCCTGTTTATTTTTTTTTTTAAATCCATTAAATAGACCTTAAGGGTTTAAATCAATAAAAGAAATTACTTATGTAGGTATTCTGCAATATTCTTGTAGAATTCTTGCATCACGTGGGACTTGATTTTATGTCTAATTTAAACAAACAGGAATATAAATATAAAATGCAAGAGCAGGGTAAGAAGAGGGATCAGTAAAGCAGAGGAGCATCATCCATTAAAATTCCACCACACTGTATTACAGTTTAGTCTAGACACTAGCTGTGCAGATGCTGCCACGTTCCTTAGTGGGTTTTTTTTTTCTCATTTTTCCTGACATTGTAGCAGGACTGCTACGATAATCAAATGCTTGAGGTCAGATCAGAAGAGCAGCCGTGGGGAGGATTGTGGATCATATACAATTGCTAGTATCAGGGAAAAATTTCTAGAAGAGAATACTTGAAGTACTTGAAAATATTTGAACTGTTGATGGGAGAGAGAAAATCAGTGAAGGACATCATAAGCATATATAAAATAATATCTGTACAGTGACTATATATGAGAAAATTTCATTCCTCGGTTTTGTTTGTATGATATAGTGGGAGTTGCACAGTGTGAGTGTTGCAGTTTGAGGACAAATGTCATTAGAGCTACTCTGCTGACAGCCCCATTGGAAATGAAGGCAGTAGGTTTCCTGGTAGTTTTCTACTTGTGTTATTAAACTGGGTATCTGTGTGCGAATAATAAAAATATCTAGAAAGACTAGGAAATTAATGGGTCCTCACACTAATTTTACAGGTGTTAGTGAATGTGATAGAGCCTTTTGGTCACTCACTGTAGCTATTCCTCCCTGTTGTGAAGTTACTCTTATAGGCCACACCAGTTCTTTACTGAACTTTGTATTTTAATCCTCCTATTCCTTCCTGCCCCAAAATTCTTCCTGCCAAAATATAATACGTTAGTGTTCTGTAAAACTACAAAGATTATTACTATTAAGCGATAAGATGAAAACTAAAAACTCTCTTTTCTTACAATTAAAAGAACTATAGAGTGAAAATCATTGCACTTCCTCGAGGAAGATGTTTGAAAGTTCTGTTTTGCAGCTCAGAGGGAAAAGACATCTCACAGGATGTTAGGAATTTATGAAAGTAATTAGTGATGTTTTACTGAATACTAGATTAAATATTAGCTTGGAAAGCTATGTAAGTGTCCTGAGTGCAAGAAAGAGCTGCCCCTGGGCTTCAAGTATTTGCATATGTTCATTTAGAGAAACCTTCAAGTGTAACTTAAATCTGTTCTCATCTCTATCACTTACCAATTTGTGCAAATTGTGGAGGACAGATTAAAATTCGCTTTTTATTTTTCTTTCAATAACGAGAAGATAGTTTTTAATAGCGTATTGCATCATTTGTCTTTGTAAGTATATCAAGACTGCCCGTGTAAGTGGTGCATCGGTGTTTGTTCTAAGCCAAGTTAAGATGTGCATTTCTGATTTGCCTGCTTCCTGGGCAGTGGAGGCTGACAGAGGATTGCTCATGCCACAAGGTCCCTGATGTGCTGCAGCTCCTGAAACACTGATGTATTATGATTAATATAAACACTGAATGGAAGTTTTTTAAGGATGTAGAACATAATTTTGAAAATACAGCTTTTATTGATTTCTTCTTAGGTCTTTTTTTTTTCCCTGGGCACTGTGGGGGAATTGTCACTTACCAGAGCTGTCAGGAAATGACAGCACATGTTTACAAGGGCAGCACTCTCATCTTTGAGAACACTGGCCCCCTGCTGTAGAATCTGTATGATTTTTCAGGATTTTTGGTTTTATACATAAAGCTTTATGGTGCAAAATTCCACATTTTTTATGAGTGCCTTATGTCTGTATCTTTAAAGGCGATAAATAGCTACAATTAGTGACCTGAGGCAGTTTGCATTCCAGGCTGTGAGTGTGCATCTTACTGGATCTTGAATACACAGCTTGGATGCTGCATTTCCAGGAGCACTCAAAAGAGTGCTAAAATGTGAAGAAATGTATCTCATCCTGCTTGTTCCGTGTGAAAGTGCCATCCTACCATATCTAGAAAGCAATATTGAACTGGCAGTCCCTTGTGACACCTCGCATCCAGTGCCCGAGCAATGGTCTTAATTATTTGCAGATAACATTGCAACCTCTAGCCCAATTTGTTACTCCCTCCCCTTCTCAATCACAATACAAGTGAAAGCTGTAAAAGAAAAAGTAAAAGTAAAGGAATTCTTGCTGGTACAAATTTACCTAAAGGTGTGAACGCCATGGACGCTCTGAAGAATGACTGTGTCTAGAACACAAGTAAACTGAATTTCAGTCCCCTACCTGAATTTAAAAAATACACATTTCCAAACATTTTAGAGATAGAAAAAGAAATATTTAATGATTTCTGCCTGCTGCCCTTTGTGTTTAACTTACAAAAATATATCAGCATTGAATAAGTGAAATTCCTTCCCTTGGTAGGAACACAGGAAAGCTCCCAGATGTGTGGCCCTCCAGATCCATTCAAACCAGCCCATCCATGTTTCCCCTGCATCTTTTATGTTTTCAGTTCCAGTGCTGACTTGTTTGAAGAAGGAATAATTTATGCTATACTTTTAAGTGTTTTAGTTTTACATCCTGTTAATTGCAGCCAGCCAACTCTAGCATCATTTGAGTGGACTCTGATAAAAGCATGCAAATATAAGCTCTGCATCACTCTTAACTGTGTCCTTCTATACACATGCATGGTGTCATTGAATTCACTTCAGAGCTTTTCTCACTCAAGGAAAAGAAGATGAGAACAAAAGAAAAAAAAAAAGAAAGAAATGTGACTTTGTCATTGGCATGTATGTTCTCAGTCCCTTTTTGAGGCTGAACATGATCAAAGAGCTTTCGGAAGCTGAATGTGTAGCATCTGTTGCTACACGGATTACAGTGTTGACCTTTTGAGGGATAAGAGTAGCATCACCTCTTACTTCTCAGTAAGATGAGAATTCCAGGACTGATAAAGCTGGTCCCTGGCTGGAGTCAGAAAATGTTCTCACACCATGAAACAATAATTAACACAAAGAGGCGCTGTGAGGGTCAGTGGTGTGACTTGCTCATTGGAGTATCCATCCACTGTGATAAAAAGTGTGCTTAAAGACAGGGATGATGAGTGTTGTGTTCTGACATGACAATCCCTGTCGCAAAGAGCTAGAATCTCTGCTGGTAGTCTCTCTCTTTTCTCTTATTGAGGTGTGACAGTCATTGGCTTTTTTTCTTCCCTTTATTGTGTGGCTGAATTATCTGTTTTCCACATTCAAAATCTGTCTGTACTGTACTGTTTGTTCAGCTCTAAGACAGAGATGTTTTACAAGTCGAGGCTTACAAAGCTTAATTGCCATTGCTAAGGGAAGTTCACAGGAATTTGTATGCTTTTTTGGCTCTACTTTTAGCAAGGCATTTGTTTTAAAAATAATAGATTTTTGTAAATTGATTTTTAGTGGAGCTAGCTGAGCAAGCCAGGCCTGCTTCTCTGGAGAAACCACTGTGGTGATTTTACTAGATGCACCAGTAGAAATTTAAGAGATTATTGGACCATTTTTCTTACAGTGTGGCGATTCAACAGGTTTTAAAACAACTGTTAAACAGAAGTGGTTTAGCTGTGAAGAGAGAGCAGCCTACATTTGCTGATCTTCATTTAGTCATTGTGTGGTACTTCATGTGTTTCCTTTAGTTTCTGTAAATGTAAATAAGTGTAACTTCCAGCAAATCACTGAACAAAAGTCTGTAACTGGCCAGGAGTTTTATTACTTTAATAAATCTATTACCTTTAAATAACGGTAGTACATACCCTTCAGATAATCTGAAATGTGTCTACTGATGCCTTTGATGAGAGCTCAGAATTAGACAATTAATGTGTGTCTGGAGTAGTGTCTTAGTTTGCAATGGGAGTCAGCTTTTGAAATGGATCTCCTGTCCATACCCATCTACCATGTTTTGGCTTGTGTCATGGAGCACCCTCAGAGCAAATAAGTACATGTCTTTTGATTGAAACCAAACAGGGAGATGAATTTCAGAACTGTATCTATTATAGCTGCAAAAGAGAGGCAAGACTAGAGGTAGTCTAACCTCAAAAACATCCCAAGCATCCCAAAAACTTTAGCCCATAAACTTTATAGTGTGGATGTCAGGTCCTTGATACAAGCTATTTTGCTGTGGAGAGCTGCTTCTTTTGGTCTCCACTCCTTGGTAATGTAAGTTAGGTTGCTTTCTTGTTTACTCAGACTTAGTCTGATAGACCTGGAGACATTCTTCCTGCATGTGTTTTCAGAATCCACATGGAAAGCTCTTAATATTTCTAGATTTTCTAGATGTTCAAAGTAAGAGTTAGAAACTATATGTGACATGCCTATAAAAGGGATGTGATATGTTGCAAACTGAATGTATGCAGAAGAGAGAATGCCATTATACAAAAATCTTCAAAATAATTTTCAGGAACCTTGTTTGTCTTAATAATCTATGCTTTTCTAACTACATCTGAATACTGAACCTCTCATAGCTTGATGCTATATCACTGAAGATTTCTCTTCTAGAATTGACTTGCCTCTGGAAGAAATTGAACATTTTTTTTTCTGGGTAAGGGTAAAAGTACACTCTTAAAGCAGGTTTCCTTTTTCTTTTTTATGGGTTGTTCCTCTCTTACTCTGATGTTCAAAGCCATCTTTCATCTGTAACTCAACAAGATGCCCTCCCTTTTATAATGGTACATTTAATATACAGGTTGGTTATTTAGCAGAGTCTGGATTCACATTTATGTAACTTTTTCCATTTATGTGAGGCTTTCTTTGAAAAATCAAATAGATTACTTAAAAGTATAAAAAGGATCTTTTCATCTTAATAGCAAATTTTAATTATTTATATTATATCTTCATAGTTTTTACCTTGCTTGTGTCAGTGTGTTATTGTGGTATCATCTGGGATAGAGTTAATTTTCTTCCCAATAGCTGGTACGGTACTGGGTTTTGGATCTAGGATGAGAATAATGTTGGTAACACACTGATGTTTCTGTTGTTGCTAAGCAGTGTTTACCCAGAGTCAAGGACTTTTCAGGTTTCACACCACCCCAGCAGTGAGCAGGCTGAGAGGCGGAAGAAATTGTGAGGAGACACAGCCAGGACAGGTGACCCCAACTGACCACAGGGATATTCCATATCATATGGCATCATATATATGTCAGTATATAAACAAGGGGGAAGCTGGACAGGGGCTGCTGCTCAGAAACTGGCTGGGCTTTGGTTGGTGGGTGGTGAGCAATTTTGTTGTGTATCACTTGATTTATTACTATTATTATTTTTTCCCCTTTGTTTTCTGTCTGATTAATCTGTCTTTATCTCAACGCACAAATTTTACTTTTTTTCCCCAATGCTCTCCCTCTTCCTATTTAGGGGTGGGGGTGGGTGGATGCACGGAATTGAGTGAATGGGGGATGTTTGGCTGCCTGCCAGGTTAAAACACAAGTATTCTCCCTTTTAAAATAAGACATGATTGCATATGGGATGGAAAGAGTTGACAAACTATGCCCACATATACTGGGCATAGGGATTAACTTCTTATATGTTTTCTGATATGGCGTGGATTCCCTATTAGGGATTGTGAAGAATCTATAAACTGTCTGTTTTGTAACATACCTAACTATACCTCTGGCAAACCCCTCCAAGTCTCTTCTACCCTCGAGTTCCATCCAGTTGGATATGCAGCTGTGCCGCATTATATTGTACTGCAGAGATTTTCCAGCATTATCCTGTTGGGATATTTTGGTAGGCATATACCAAAAATCAAATCTAAGACCATTTTCACCTGTCGTAGAAACTGCTAGGTTAAAAGCAAGTCTTCAGATAAAAGCAGGGGAACCTCTGGAATATACTTGATTTCTTGTCCATGTTTATACCAGTGAGTTAAGAAGTTACCGAGTAAGCTCACAGAGGATGCATAGCGCTTTATTTATGGCTATTCTCAAAGCAGCTACTCAAACTGATACATAGATGCATGAACTGGGACAAGTAGAAGACCAAAATGCTCTTTGGTTGGGATATATACCAGGTGCTGGCCATAAAGCATGAAAAAGACATCTGTGAATGACTAGTTGCAGTAATTGAAATAAATATTTATAGCTATTAAACTTTTGATGCACTAGACTATGCAGCGGAGTATTAACTATACACAGGAATTCTTCCAGAACCCTTTGGAGAAGGGAATTTCCCAAATTCCTTTCAAATACAATATATGTCTCCTTAATGTCTTGACACTCAGTGGGTGAGGCCACTTTTATATCTACTCCTCACATGCTCACTAATGCTTAATTTGTGTGTTAAGTGCAGAGAGAGAAGTGTGACCAGATTGGCAATGTCTACCTTCCTGAGAGAAATTCTTCTCAAAGAAGAATTTAAAGGGAAGAAGAAATAAAAATTAAATCTTATGTTAATTTAAAACCATAAAGTCCTGAGGCCATGGTACATGCCAAAGACAGCAAACAGTGCTTGTGAACAGAAAAATGTCTCACTTACGAGACCTTTTCTGAGCTTTGTACCTTCTATCACCATTTAACCGAGACTAAAATGTGCCCAAATGTAACTCATTCAAGCTTTTTACAGAATACACTTTTTACTTGTTATGTTTTTGGTCTGGCTTAGGAAGAGATTAGAGCAACAAAAAATACAATCCATACCTGGTAAATAATAAGCTTTCTTTTTTTATATGTTTCCAGGTGGAGATAACTTGTTTAGAAAATATAAATTCTATCAGATAGTTCAGTGTGGAAAATTAATTAATAATGAGGTGCACTCAACTGCATTTAGTGTGCAAGCAAACAGCCATGAGAACTTAACTATATTAATTTTTAATGTAGCGTTATAAGGTTTTCATTGTCTTGTTGCTTTCTATGCAGGGATTAACAGGGATATTCCATATATAGGTTGTTCTTCATGCGGAATATATGAAATACATTACAAGAGGGAAAAAGTTCTTCATTTATTGAGGAGAAAAGTTTTATGTGAATTTAGTGTTCATTTGACTATTTCTCTTCCATTTTATATCAACATGATATGTTCTTAGTGTCACTGTGGAGATGCTAATAGCTTTGTAAACATAATATCAAAAATTTGGCTTTCTTCTGTGCCTTTTGCAGATCATTATGCAGAGTTTTGAAGGGAATAAAAATCATTTAAGCAGGTATTTTAATGTTGCAAAATGTCTCATATGCTGCCAATGAAACATTTTTATTTGTTATAGGTGTTAATTTATCTTTCAGGAATTTGTTCTATAAGATCTACATTCAGGAATCTATATTCGTATTAATGATGTCATGGTGTTAGTAATGCCATTAAGAAATATGTATATAACATTGCTGAGGTCTTAGACTGTGTACAAAAAGTAATAACCCTGTACAGAGTTCCTAACTGAGCATTATCTCTGCATTCCCTCCACTGAGCTAGAAATTAACAGTACATTTTTGTGTCTTATAATGTGAAAAAGATGGAAATGAAGCATACAGTGATTTGTAAGTGAAGGAAGAGGGGGAATTCTGACTTAGTTTAAATTTGGTGTGAGAAATTTTAAATACTATTGGTTGAATACATTTCCATTTCCAGCAAGTTATTAACTCATTAAGGGACTAGTCAGTATAAAATTGTAAGTTTTCTACTTCTCTTTAAAGCACATCATTCAGAACAGAACCTTTGTAATATGTAACCTATTGTGTTTGACTGTAATCAGAGGATTTTATTTTTGTAAATGCTGGTCAAGGCTTCCTGCTACATGGAGGGACCATTAGCTGGAGGAGCTGTAATAAATCACACTGTATCTACTTATTTCCTCTTGTTCAACATCCATTGTTCTCTTTGCTAAAAAACAACAGAATCTTAATTTAAATGTGTATGGCTTAACTCCTTTTGTAAAACATTACATAAAAAAGTGCTTGATAGAAGCTAAGTAACAAGCATGTTCCATGTGGAAGTTCAAAGCAATAGTAAGATTTATGGTTTTAAGCAAATACCTTGGGAATTTTAGGATAATGTTTCCTTACAAAGTGTTAATAGATTTTCTTCCTCTCTCCTGGCACTTACACATGGGAAAGAGTCTCTAGAGATGCCTTCAGAAAGTTCAGTCTCAGAAGAGAAAATATATAGCAATATATACCAATATGCTATACTTACTGTTTGTTGTAATCCTTAATTATCGATTGGCAAGCACAATCAGGACTGTGACAACTTCACAGAACATAAATGCTTCTCTAGGGGAGGTTACATAGAGTGGCCCTGATTTCTTACTCAGGAGCCTTTTCTGGATTCCTCTAAACTTCATTTGTCTTTGTAAGAATAATTCACAGAATCATAGAATACCAGATTGAAAGGGACCCCAAGGATCATCTGGTCCAATTGTTCTTGGCAAAAGCATGGTTTAGACAAGATAGGGCAGAACCATGTTCAGCTAAATCTTAACAGTGTCCAACATTGTGGAATCTACCACTACCCTGGGGAGATAATTCCAATGGCTGATTGTTCTCATTGTGAAAAATTTTCCTCTTGTGTTCTGATTGGAATCTCCCCAGGAATAACTTGTACTCATTATCCCTTGTCTTTTCCATGGGCCTCAGTGTGAGAAAGGACTCTACTCTAATAGTAGTCCTTAAAATGATACTAGGTTTGGACTTAGAGAGCAAAGAATCTTTTTCCATAGCACATTTTTGTGTATATTTCCTTTTACTCCGTTTCTTTGGCACTGTGAATAGTTAAACTACCATAAGAACTGAGAAGGAAAAGATGATAAAAATTAAGGTACAAATATTCTGCTAAGTGAAGGGGTTTCTGCCTTTTCATCACATTTAATTGAATGTGTGGTGCTTTCAATAATACATCTATTTTTCCTTCTATTTCTAGGTGTTGCTTAGCACCCACAATATTGTGAATGCTAAAGAAGCAAAGTAATGTATAACTCTGAAAATGTTGAAAAGGTGAACTGAAGTCAAATGTATATGTATTCCACAGCATCATAAAATAGGAAGTAGTTTCTGATTGTTGGAATTTAACTGCTATGTGGTCCATGTAATTTATGCCCAGTGGTGTACTGGCTTTTTTCCCTTGCCACATGGGGAGCAATATTTGGTTCACTGCCACTGAGCAGACAGAATTCACAAAAATGGATGGTGATATCAGATCAAAGTGCTGATTTGCTTCATTATTTTAACAGTACTTAATTTTTCCTTCAGATTTTCCCTTGTCACGACCTGCATAATAGTCTCTGAGCCCAAAAGCTTATTTAAGTTTTCTTTCTGTATCAACTGGATAAACAACAGATTTTAAGTCTTCTTCAAATCTTGCTTCCGATTTCTTAAACCAATGCGGCTGAACAAAATGTTATTGCTATATCTGTATTTTTTATTTTAGGTAGTCTCTACTTTCAAGTACTTTAATATATCAGCTTTAGATTCTTATGTAGTGAAGTGTATTTTTCGCTTGTTGCTTTTTTCTTCTTCTTGCTTTTTTGCATTCCCTGTGATCAGGGAGAGAAATAGTGTTGCTTTTCCAATTGATTTCCTTTCTGTGTCTCCTGCTTTTGAGACTTGGACTCTGTCCTTGTGAGAGGGTTACAGCAACAGTAAGTCTTGGTGGGCTTTTTTTTCTCTCTTCTGGGAACTTCATGTGCTTATTTTTATGTTTAGAAGGTCATCTTTAATGTCCCTCTACATCATCCATGGAAAAAGATTTTTCCAATAAATTGGTGTGTCATCTGTAGTTTTACAAGGGTCCCATTGGTTTGAAGAGCATGTATTGTGCTATACATGTTCTGGACAACAGTTCTGTTATTTCATTCATTCTGCAGATTAATGAGACAAAAATGTTCCCCCTATTTTCCTGTCTGATACTGAAATGCAGCACAGTTAAGAAAAAAACTAACCAGAAAGCCAACCTTTTGGTTCTTGTTGATCATTCCTAGAAGTTTAAAATGTGTTTTCTTGAGCAGTGACCTTGTGTGACTCTCTTAAGGAGTGGTAGCAGGCAGTCTATTGTCTGCTTGGTCTAAGTAGGGAGCAATTAGGCAAACTGTTGTTGTTTCCGCAACACGCCCCAGAGATCTATGGGCAAAGATGTGGAGCTCCAAATAATGTAAAAGATGGAAGTTCAAACTGAATCACTGGTAGTGGAGTGTGAAGAATTTCTTTTTGTGATTTTTCAATTTCCTTTCCAAGACAAAACACCACGAGAAATTAGCTGTTCAATTTTCATATTCAAAGCTTCAAATTCGAACTATCCTGTGCTGTAGTGCTTCTTTTATTAAAACATTTCAAAACATGTATTGCACTTCATAAAATATGACTTCTTGAGTGGGCTTTATATTCATTAGATTGAGAACACTTCCTTCAGTATTGGTATTACTATCAAAAAATGTTGTCAAGAAAATATTAAACAGAAATCTGTCAGAATCACAGAAACATAGAATAGTTTTGGTTGGGACAATAAAGATTATCTAGTTCCAACCCCATCACCATGGACAGGGATGCCACCCACTAGATTAGGTGGCCCCTTCCAGTCTGGCCTTAAACACTTCCAGGGATCAAACATCCACAGCTTCTCTGGGCAGCCTGTTCCAGTGCCTCACCACCCTTTCAGTAAAGAATTGCTTCCCAACATCTGATCTAAATTTCTTCTCTTTTAAAGAGTTCTCCCTTGTCCTATCATTGTCTGCTTGTGTAAAAAGTCTCCCTCTTTTTTTTTGTTTTTTATAAGCCTCCTTTAAGTACTGAAGGGCTGCAATGAGGTCTCCCCAGAGCCCAACAAGAGGGTTTCAGAGTTACTGAAACACAGTCATCTTTTTCCTCTTCATAATTTAGCTCAATCTTTTCAGCTGACCTTCTAGTTAGCCCACAGCTGTAATCACCAAAGAATATTGTGTTACTCACTCAAGATGTGCTGACTCATTCTTGTGCAATTCAACTTGAGAATTCAGAAAAAAAAACCAAACAACAACAATAACCAAAAAAAAAA
>VXAY01007669.1:54451-89045 GCA_013399855.1 Oxyruncus cristatus | reverse complement strand
AAAAAAAAAAAAAAAAGGAAAAAGCTTGAATGAAACAAGTTTTAATTTCTTCTGCTGTGAATTCAGTTTCCCCAATTGGCCAAACCACATTGTCTGTAAAGAATCAGTCCTTAACACTGGGTTTCATTATTTCTGGATCGTCTCAGCTACCTTTGCTCTAGTGAAAGGAGATCCTTTATAATCTACAGTATATACACTTGCAGTGTTCCCCTTTGAAATATGGATCACAGGTATTAATTTGGATCAACAGATAAGACAAGACAATATCTCTAGAATCTTTAATCGTAGATATTCTCAAAAGAATGTTTCCTGAGGCGTAAAACAAATACATGAAGAAAATGAAAGTGACATTGACATAAACAATTGTATCTTACAGTAGTAACCTGAGGCAAAACCTAAACATTTACAGAAATGGTTTGAATTCTACCTCAAAGAAAAAAGCTGCAGACCTAGCCCATCTATCATCTATGAAATTTAGTCTACTATAAAGCGTTAATCACCCAAATTCTGGTCAATGCTGGGTTATATTCCCATCCAGATCTCTCCACAATTAAGATGTGATCACAACCCTTTTTTATTTTCTTCTTTGTTTATCACTTGTTTTATCACTTTTCTCACAAAGTTTTGGAATTATTTTCCTCCTTTAAACACAAGCCAAATTCAATTCAAATGTAGTCAGGAACAACATTACAAAACGGATTATTTGGATTTCCATGTTTACTGTTGCTTGGTGACTTCCATATCAAATCTACAAAGTGTAAAAATCAGAGGATGTTGTTTCTTTCTCCTACCCACTACCTTTAAAAGTTATCCTGAGATCTGCTCATTAAGCTTTCCCATGACTATTATCTACACTATCATCATCAGTACTGATGTTCAGTCTTTCAAATTTGTTTTTTTTTTTGATTAAGAAGTGCAAGAAGGCTAAGACACAACAGGTTCACCCGCCCTTTTAAAATTAAAACTTTTATTAAGTGAAATCCAGAAATACGCTATTGCTATAGTTGTATGGATATAGAGATGCCCAAAGGGCAAATTTTACATCTCTTTTTGAAGTATGTAGTTCTTGATATCGTAGGAGAGAGAATAGTAGGTAAGAGGGAGTTCTATTTTGTCAGCCCTTCGTTTCTAAGTTAACCTCCAGCTTGCAGAAAAACAACTGGAAAAGAATGTATACTTTTAAAAGATCAGTCAATTTAACGAGGCATCTAAATGTGTACAGCAGTCAAGATCAAGCAGGAGTTGTTGAAAAAGGTCGTGGTGGTGTGGGGGAATTTTATTTTATTTAAACAGCCCTAGCCATCCCTCTTATTCTCTCATATGCACGATCTCCTCAGTATAATTGTTGCACAGCATCGAGCTGTGAACTGAATCAGGAACTGATGCAAGCTTTGAAAAGAACGCACTGAGAAGGATAGTAGATGGTGGGAGAAAAATGAAAGGCAGGACAGGGTCTGCTTAAGCAAGCAAAACTGCCAGAAGAGATGCTCATTAAAACAGGGTGTGACTGATTGGCAGTTTATTAGGGGTTTATGAAGGTGTGAGTTTTTACATATATACCTGCTTTTTAATTCTCACTGTAACTGAGCAAATCACTTTCGAGCTCCTCATTTGCCTAGATTACTAAATTCATTATTAATTTCTCTTAGGTTATTAAATTCCTTAATGTTATGCAGTATTCTTAGTTGGAGAAGTTTTAGAGTGACAGACATGTTTTGGATTTTTTATTAATGAATGAAATTATTAAGCTATTTAAGGGATCTTGTTAAAATGCTGAGGGCAACAAGTTGTACCAAAAAACCCCTTTAATATCAACATAATGTTTTAAAGTTGAAATCTAATAACTGCTTTGATTGAATATTAAGACTGCAGTTTCTTTGTTTGACAAATCTCTGCTAGCTGATTACTGCTTCACTAAGGGGAGAGTGTGTTATTAGAAATTCAATTAAAACAAAACAAAACAACAGATTTTTATCTTTTAGAAATGCATTGCAAAGGTGGAGAAAGACATACTGAGAAATAATGAAGAAAAACCACCAGAGAGGAGACCAGAGTACAAAAAGTGGTAGAAGAGAAAGTGGAATAATAGCAATGGTAGAAACAGCACTAAAATATCTATAAAGGAATCTTTTGCAATTAAAAGTGCATGCAGTAATTGCATCTATAATATAAACTACTACAGTATAAATTACAAATTCTAAATATTTTGTAGATACAGAGGCAAATGCTTCAGAATTCTCTTTCTGTTCCTCCCAAATGTAATCAGCAGTCTGTCTTGACATGTCATGGCAGAGATGGCCAACCTAATGATGCTGCAAAGAGTTAGAAAATTAATTTCCTGAGGGAAATTCAAACTACTTTCTGTGTAGGTTGATGTTTGTGTGTGGTTCATTCATGACACTGGAGAACTAGATGGGGATCTCCAGAAGGTATCACCCAAAAAAGAACAAATTTTGTTGCAAAGTGTGCTGCAGAGAGATCAATGCAAGTCTTTCTTGAATGCTCTTCGTTAATGATAAGTCTTCTAAATTCTCTGTAATTTCTAATTCTGAAGTAATATTTTGCTTTTCCATTCTGTATTAGGAAAATGCTGTACAAGATGTGAATTTTATCATGATTTATCACGTGATGACATTTCTTAAGATCCTTATTCACCCTGTTTTTTTCTGAAACAAAAGATCTGGAAAGACTATCTAAGTCCTCTGTTGAGGACTGAAAAAGAGGAAGAGCTTATGTATATGTGAGACAACAAAATGGTATCAGTTTGGGCTAAAATGGCTAGCAATCCTTTTGTTTAATCAGCAAAGACTATAGCAGTCATGAGATCTTACACAGGCTTTCTCTAACTCTAAAGTCAACAGTTAAATGTCATTTTTTGAAACAATAGGAAACTCATACTGAGTCTATATCTAAAACCAGATTTAGACTGAAAATTACATTAGGGAGAATCACAGAATCACACAGAATATGTCAAGTTGGAAGGGACCCCCAAGGATCATCGAGTCCAACTTCTTCACAGGACAATCCCCAAGAGTCACACTGTGTGTCCAAGAGTATCATTCAAATGCTTCTTCAACGGTCAGACTCAGTGCTGTGACCCCCTCCCTGGGAAGCCTGTTCCAGCACCCAACCACCCTCTGGGTTAAGAACCTTTTTCTAATATCCAACCTAAACTTCCCCTGGCACAACTTCAGGCCATTCCCTCAGGTCTTGTCACTGGTCACCACAGAGAAGAGATCAGTGCCCGCCCCTCCTCTTCCCCTCACAAGGAAGTTGTAGACTGTGATGAGGTTTACTCTCAGTCTTCTCTTCTCCAGGCTGAACAGACCAAGTGACTTCAGTCACTCCTCATATGGCTTCCCCTCAAAGCCCTTCACCATCTTTGTTACCCTCCTTTGGAAGCTCTCTAAGAGCTCATTATCTTTCCTGTATTGTGGTGCCCCAAACTGCCACAATATTCAAGGTGAGGCCACACCAGTGCAGAGCAGAGCAGGACAATCCCCTCCCTCAACTGGCTGGTGATGCTTTGCCAGATGCCCCCCAGGACACGGTTGGCCCTCCTGGCTGTCAGGGCACTGCTGACTCAGATTCCACTGGCTGTTGACCAGGACCTGCAGGTCCCTTTCTGTGGCACTGCTTTCCAGCCTCTCACTCCCCAGTCTATCTGTACATCCAGGGTTCCCCCATCTCAGGTGCAGAATTGGGCACTTTTCCTTGTTGAACTTCATATGGTTGCTGATTGCCTGGCCCTCTTAATTTGTGAAGGTGTCTCTGCAGGGCCTTCCTGCCTCTGACGGAGCCAACAGCTCCTCCCAGTTTTGTATCATCTGCAGACTTGCTCAGTATCCCTTCCAGTGCTGTGTCCAAGTCATTTATGAAGGTGTTGAAGGGCACTGGCCCAAGATGGAGCCCTGTGGAACCCCACTAGTGACAGATCGCCAGTCTGATGTCACCTCATTCACTATTACCCTCTGTGCTCGAACTGTGACCCAATTGCTCACCCACCACACGATGTGTTTATCCAGCTGTGTTTTGAACATTTTGTCCAGAAGGATCCTGTGAGAGACAGTATCAAAAGCTTTACTGAAATCCAAAAAGATTACATCAGCTGGCTTCCCTTGATCAGCTAGGTGGGTTACCTTGTCATAGAAGGAATTCAGATTGGATAAGCAGGGCTTTCCTCTCATGAAGCCTTGCTGGCTGTGACCAATCACTGTGTTGTCTTTCAGGTGTTTTTCAGTACTTCCCAGAATAATCTTCTCCATAACTACGTGGCACTGTATTTAGACTGACAGTCCTGTAGTTGTCTGTGCAAATGCCTATTAAGTGTGAATATTATTAGTGCTTGATTTGGTAGTGCTACCTCTGGAATTTTTTGTTTGTGCCAATAAACCAGGTTTATTTAGAGCTGTTGGCTTTGTCTACCATTTCTTTGTTAAAGGTTTAAAACTTGTAAGTGTTGTGACCCTTTTGCCAATGAAGGTAATCCTGATTCCAGCAATTTACCCTTGTCTCTTTGCTTTAAACTCCATTACCGCACACTGAAATTCTCCACGAAGTGGCTTGGAGACCATTTAGCAAATAACAAGCTGGAGATAGAGGAATTTTGTCCATTACGTCACAAGTAATTACTTATTGGGATTTTTGTTCTGTGTTGCAGAAGTGTGACTTGGCCCAGCAGAGCATCGTTCATATTGTTCAGAGTCCACAGAACAAGGAGGGAACAGAAGATAACTGTGTTGGAGGTTTTCTAAAAGCCGTGGAAAGAGAACCTGAAAGCCTAACTCGCATAGATCTCAGTACCAACATCCTTCCATCACTCTCTGAAGGTTTGGCTGTTATTCTGGATCCTGGAAAAAACAGTGTTTCTCGTCCCCCTGAAAAATTAGGTAATTCAGTGATTTAGTACATTTCAATGTACATATCTAAACATTTGTCTGCTTCTTTTTAATGGTTTTAGTTCTACACCAAGGGAAAAAAACCCCACATTATGTGGTTTCTTTTAGTTATTAAACAAAATACTACAGTATTAACAGGTGATAAGAATCCAATTTTGCTTTGTGCATAAAGTGAGTGATTTCTTGTATTGTTCTTGTCTCTGACTTGTAGTATGCTAATATTTTTACTAATGATTATAAGCTGGCAAAAATCCCAGAGGTCTATGAGTAGGTAAAAAGTAGTCTCTGTAAAATTTCCATTGCAGAAGTTTAACTAGAATGTTGGGCAGTTTATGCATTGCAAACGTGGTTAATTTCCAGTCTGTTGTGATGTTTTCATAACCATACATTTTGTAAAAATATTTACAATAGATTTGCTGTTTGTTAAAACATGGCTGGCACAACACATGATAATGAATCATATTATATTATATGGATTATAGTACCTCTTCATCCACCAAGTGATTGCTGAGAATATCTTCATCATGAAAAATAATCTGCGGCACAAGTGAAGTTACTGCAGAATGTGTTAGGCCATAATATGTGAAACTGTTCATGAGAGAGAGGCTCAAGTCAGAAGCACATATAAGAATCCCTTAGCAATTACATGAATCTTCTCAGAGAAATCCCCTCCTCACACAATCTAGATAACCCTTACTGACAAATGCTTTATCCCCAGTGAAGATACATCATTCTGTCCAATACCAGATTCTGTTGTGATTTATTGTAATAGTCTATCAGAAACGGCATTTTATGAAGAACAGTACAAATACCCTTTTTACGCAATAAAGAAGGTGATATTAGACATATAGATTGAGATTATAGAAGATAAGTTTTGAATATGACAGAGGTACCTCTGTGACTAACCTGACCACAGAAATCATTGTGCTTAACAAAATGGCTACTAAAACTGTTAAAATAACTTCTAGAGAATTTATTAACTGGTGTAGGAAATACACAGTCCATGGGAGGGTCACAGATGTATTCCACAACTGACTTGGTCAACCTCTCACTGCCAACTAATGATGAATGAGTGCAGTTTAGGAGCAAATTAGTACCCAGCTTAATGATCCACATCTCCCAATCTGAATGAGTAATGAGATAAGAGGGGTGCATGCTCATTTAAATCTGGTAAACTAGGGACAGGACTTCAGGGGGGCTTTTTGTGAGAAGCAAGGCAAAAATGCAAGCTTTTGAACGTTACCACATACTTGTTTTTTCAGCCCTGTATGTGATATGTACAGGACTTTAATAGCTGTGCTTGACTCTACAGAAGGGTTTACAAATGTGTATAGACTTTGAAAATTATCATGTGACATGTTTGTCCACAGACTGCAAACTCTATGACACCAGGTACAAACTGATTGGTGTCTTCTACTGATTGGTGTATTGCAGCAGATATTTTCATGGCAGAATGAAAGCTGAGGAAAAAATATATTGATAATATATTTGGACTAGTTTTATCTGGGATTAAATTATAAATTATTTTTATAATAAGAAAAAGAAAAAGACCAATAATTCTGTCTCGAAGGATGTTAATAAGTATTTTTTAAAGGCCTGTTATCTTCTTTCCTTGTTTTGATTCTCACTAAGGAAATTTGTCCTTTTGTCTGTTTAGCTCTACCGCTTTTGTGCAATGTTTGTTTAATGTTGGGTTTTTTTATTATTATAGGTTTGGTGTGAGTTAATTTGTGGATATGTAGTCACTTGATTCCCTAAATTAAGGAATAGTCTGGATTAAAAATTATCCAGCAAGAAAAAAAAAAAAGAAAGAAAGAAATATTATTGTTGAGATGAGTTTTCCAATACACTTCATTCTGTAGTGAGGATTTCCTTTGGCACAGCTGAAATGACTAATAGTAGTGGGAATGAGTGGCTGGAGAAGGCAGGTACCATCACTGATGGTTAAAATTATGCATATCAAGCTCTTGTCTTAGGAGGTGGATGGGTTGTGGTGAACAGTCTACGCTAGCAACCTGTAGAGTTGAACCAAGTATAATCTTTTTTTTTCTGTGTGTGAGAGGTACTACCTGATGAGTAGTTAGCAAGTTTAAACATACAATTTAGAATCAAAGGATTTATTAATTATTAACTTATTATTGTTTAGTCTAACATGTGACACAGCTATTCTGTAATTGTAGCAGTAAACGCTGAGACTTAGTGTCTCCTGAAGCCAAGTTATTTCTGTTCGTTACCACAGGATGCTGAGCCTGTGTTCCTGGCCTGCTTTTGTTTTATTTGCCCCCCTTTGAATTCTGTGGAAAAAGGTTTGTGGTAATTTTTGCATCAGAAAAGCTTCTCCCAGAAGCTTGTGCAAGCATCTACATGAATTCTTGGGTGTCAAAATGTAAAATTCTACCAGGCGTACCAGGAGAGAGGCAATTCTTGTTATGTTGTGCTGCTCTTATACAAGCAATATACTTAAGTATTATAAACTGCTGCACTTGAAGAGACAAAAGCCCTTATAGCCTGGCATCGTGTCTCCACAAATGGGTTTTATTTGCTCCTTGCAGAAGAGCATAACAGAACATCATCCTCCCAGCTCACCCCCACTCTAGTGTGAGTAATGGCATCAACTCCTGACTGGTCTGGAGAAGCATCTTACTTGCATTGTGTTTTTAGAGTACAGCGTCTGTTCCTCTATGAGAAATTCAGAAGTTTGAAAGTCCATTAACATTTTTGAAAAAAAGTACAAAAATAGATCCAAATAATCTCTGCATCAAAGTTTTCCAGATTTCCTGTTTCTGCGGAGTAAGGTAACAAAAATGCCTTTTTCTGTTGTTTTTATTTAATCTCTTTTTTTTCTGAAAACATTACATGATTTCTAATGCACATGTGAAAAAAGCTCAGCTCACCTCCTCCTAGTTTACTTCTGTCCAATGCCTGGGACAAAGTGTTTTGAGAAACAAGATGTAAGCAAATAAACTATGTTTCATAATGGTTGTGTATCAGTAGATACATATATAGGATGAAGAGATAATGATTGGACTCAGTGATCTTAGGGGTCTTTTCCAACCTTAACAATTATTTGATTCTCTGATTTTTACCTGAGAAACACTGAATCTGAAAAACGTAAGGATTTGTATGGCTCATCAGCTTAATATGAGAATGCATCATGATGCCAGGTCCAAGAGAGCTAATACAATTTCTGGAAGTATAAACAGAAAACTGTGGAGTGGAGAAAGTGTTTTTTTCTCTGCTTTTGACACTTGCATAACAAAAACTAAAATAACACACTGTTTTGGTGTCTAAACTGTTAGAAGATTCACAAGAATAGTCATGAGAATCCTACAAAGTGCAGATCATGATTGGTTTATATTTGTTGGTATAATCTTGTGGCATTTGTGGGAGTGGAAATTTGGTATCATGAGAGTCTTAGATCTTACCAGCTGTTTTAGGATTTAAGCTTTTATTGTATAGAAAGTGCAAACCACCAAATATGAATACCACGCATAGATTTTAACTTGCCAGAAAAACAACCACCAATGCAAGTTATCCTGACTTATAAGAATTCACCATATTTACTACCAAAAAATAAATACAGAACATTTTTTTTCTGAAACACATGTCCAGCAGCAAAGATTGGACTTCAACCTAGTATGGACGGTGGTAGGCAGGAGGTCACTGCAGAATTCCATTGCTTCCCTTTCTAAATGTATTTATGAGCTCCTGATGTCAGGCAAATTTGTAGTTTTGAAAAAAACATCAAAATAGTTTGACATCATCTGTTTTCTTTAAGCTGATATTCATCTTGTTACTTATTCAATTTTCAATTTAATCCTTTGTCAGCTAGTTTATTATTTTGCCTGAATCAGTTGGATGTGGTCATTATTATTTAGGTTTTTTTCTTTACAACTTTTAAATAAATGCTTGTCTTACCAGTTCCAAAGGAAATCTTGGTGTTCTTTAGCTAGTCTTTTATAAATGCTTGCATTCAAGGCATCTCTATTCCTTATCTCTGCATGTTCCTCTTTTCACATATGAGTAAATAAAGTACTTGTATTTGCTGACTTAGGTGTGCCAAAATGTAAATTCAAGAAAAATGAGGGATTGATTGTTTTCCACCCAGTTAAAAAATGCTTTGTCAAAACTTAATATATGTTCAAACTTCTTACCTTTATGAATAACACAAGTATGAGATAGAGAAGATGAAACTGCCATTGCCACAGACATTCTTGTCAGTGATGCATTAAGTGATAAACTAGTTCCCATTTTATGTAAGAGTTTGGTATAAGACACATTTAGAAGGGAAAAAACATTTAGAAGGAAAAGCCACAGTTTAGGATTTGGGTAGTCAAAACTGTGCATACTTCCAAGAGAAGCTCTGATGAATTAAAAAAAAAAAAAGTGTCAATTTAGGCACAGAAATTTCTGAAACTACAAATGGTTTTTCAGTAGTATTCTGATGACTCTGTGTTAAAAAATCCTGTGCTCTGTAATTGATATTACATTTTATTGTGATTCTTTTACTCAAAAAGCCTAAAAGAATAAGAATTTTTGTGTCAGATCTGTTTGAAGTCAATGAGTATTCTAAACTCCTGAAGTATCGTAAAATTACTTCACAGCTTTATAAAGTTTTATAAAGCTTATAAAGCTTATAATATCAAATTAGTTCCAGACTGGGCAACGGTATGGTGTACATCTCCCTCCCCATTTTAATGTGGTGTTAGGCTGAGTGCCACTACCCAGTACAAAGCTGAGTACAACTGCAGCAATTTCTTCTTCCCCTTTTGAGAATGCCATCAAAACATGAGCACTCATCCATCAGAAATGGACTCCGGTGTGGCAACAACATTTCTGTCGTTACTCAGAAACATGAAGCTCTGTAAGTGTTGAGCAAGTGCACCAGACAAAACTGAGACAACAATGAACTTCTTTTCCCATGACCTAATATTGCTTTGTTCTGTGATAAAGCCAAATATCTGAGAATTTGCTATTTCCTTAGAAGAGAGAAAAAAAAGGTTCTTAAAGTTTCTCTCCTGTAATTTAACTGCATTTTTTCAAAGGAAATTAATCAGTTTAAAAGATTTTTTCCTTTGGCGTCCATACAAATCATTTGTGGATTAATTATAACATTAATTAATTAAATCTACTTTAGGTCCACAGTATTGTAAATCAGTAGTCTGAGGAAGGAAAATCAGTATTCCGTACAATTTACATTCAGTAATTAGGTCCTTTTTCCCAGAGATATGGAAATTCTGTTCTAAAAACAAATTATTAAAGTACTTACACTGACCTTCTTTAAAGTTTTTAAAATATTAATACACCATTTCCTGGTGGCTACATGATTCTTATGATAGTTCTTTCTTACAGACATCCATTTGAATAAGATTCATATTGCTAGTAGTAAATTACTTAATATGCAACCAATGTATTCTTTTAGTAGACATATTCAAGTAACTAGTTAGGTTACTATGTATGTTTGGATTTGGTGCCCAGACAGTTTACTTTTGTATTAGGATTAAACCACTTTTAATGTAAATGAAAGTGCATTATGCAACACATTGCTATTTAGCCTATATTTAATTCAGACTTTTTATAATACATTATTTTACAAACTTTCAAATGTTAAGTGCAATACTAATTTGAGGATTGATCTACATGCAGAAAAAGGTATGAATACTTTTTTAGAAATGCAGAATTAAGTACCAACCCAGAAATAATATAGTAGTCCTGATTTTGGCAAATAATTTCTGAAAAGACAGGCTGCATTTGTCTTCATTACACACTGTGTAAATTTACTGTATGTACAATTCTGGTTTAAACTTCAAAACAAAACTTTACAAAATTGCTGCATTTGCAATGTATCAGTGGTTAATTCCTGTTTGTTGTTAATGATAATCACTATGCAATCATTACATACACAAAGCTGTTAGACTTTAAGTGTTAGACCTTTTATCTTAAATCTACTGTTAGACTTTAAATGTTAGACCTTTTATCTTAAATTTCAATACCACAGAGCTGATGCCATTTTCATTGCACTGATATGTTGTAGTCACAGAATTTCAACTATCACGCCTGAGAGCTCTTTGAAAAGAGAAAATGGAACTAAAGCAGGCTTGTCTTCCTTTCTTTCCATTTTGCCTTTCTTACTTGATATTTTTATACTACTTGTCCCTGTTCTGAATGGGAATCTTTTCTGTGCTCCTCACTGCTTTAGTTTGTTTTGTTTTGTCAGGCAGCCACTGCTTATGGGTATTCCATACTTGGAAGATATTCTCCCCATTTGCAGTCCCTCATGCTTGTATTGGTTTGGTTTGTATTGGTTTGGTTTTGTTTTACAACCTTTTGTCACTTGGCTGCCTCCTGAGACAAAGATGTGTGCAACTATACACGTCACTGTCTCTTTGGTGGTCACATTGCTCACATACTTAATGCAAAATGCAAACACATTGTGCCTGACTAGATAACCAAAGTGTTAGTTGACGTTTTTCAGAAGTAACTATCTTTTAAGTATGTGCATCTGAGGTCCGCAAATCCATGTGTATATTAAGGGAAGAGTATGACAATAACATTTTTATATGTTACAGTAACATTGAATTTAATTTTGAATCAATCTCACTAAATATTTCCTATGTGTTGAACGACAACTTTTCTAAAATTTTAAGAGTTTCCAAGCTGTTTGGTAAATGTTGTATGGCAGAAGTTGTTGAACTGTGATCAATATTTGAAGCTGTGAGATCCGGATGGATGCTTATGATGATCCATTGAGATAATGGTTGCAGTTCTCTAGCTCAACTTCTTTTCAACTGTTAAAATATATTGCAATCATAGAATCATGGAATTGTTCAGGTTAGAAAAGACATTAAGATCATTGAGTCCAACCATTAACCCAGCACTGCCAACGCCACTATTAAACCACATCCCCAAATGCTGCATCTGAACATCTTTTAAATACCTCCAGTCAACTCTTTCCCTGAGCAGCCTGTTAATGTCAATATGTGTTAAATTATCCCTCTTGATTAGTTGCCGTAGTTTCTTGAATTATGCTCTTTGAGGATGTTTGGGTGTAAGGGAAGGAATGCCCCTAAGACAAGGCTTCCTTTTAAATGTTATTCATAATATGGTAATGTTTCTGAAGCACGGCAATGAAAGAGGTTTTGTGGTTAAAAATCACATCTCAGCCACAAAGGAGTTATTATGCAGGATCAAACCAACTGTCTATCTAACTCTTTTTCTCTTCTTTTAGTACTTGTCTGTTTTGTATCCAATGCTTCAAAAGAAGAAAAACATTATATAAAGTTTTATTTAGAGACACATATTCCTCTTTTCAGGTAATCACCTCTGTACCCCTGCCTGATTATTCTTCATGTCTCTTATCTGGGCAAGTTGACAAGAATGATAATGGTATTCTCTAATCTGACCTTCATTGGAAAATCACTTCCTACAGTCTCCAGTGTCAATTCAAGGGTTAATTAGAAAACAGAGGGAAAGTTTTCAGCCCAGCAATTAAGTATTGCTAATTCTGTCAACATTTCTCTTGTTTTGTCAACATTTCTTTTGAAATAGTTAAGCTTAAGACAGTTATTCTGCTTTTTCTGCTTCTAGTAGGGTTATGAAAATTCATCATTACAAAGTCCTTGGAAGTTTGCTCTTATGTATATTATATCTTCTGTTAGGGTTATTAACCCTTGACAATTCACTGCTGCAATACTTTCACATTCTATATATAAAAATTGATATCCCCTCTTCACCTTCCAGCAACAGCAAAAAGTGATTTTATAAGACATTAGCATAATGGAACCTTTTCTATAAAATGATAAATTGAGTCCATTTCAGAAAACAGAACACACACTTGATAATTTATTGCAGCCAGTGCCATGCTGGAGACCTCATTCATATATGCTTTTAACACTGATGAGAATGGTGCCATTTTCCCACATCATGCGTGTCTGGGAAATTCATTTGAGAGGAAAAATGTGAAAAATGTTCTTTTCTAATAGATGCTAAAGCACTTCCAGGAATGCTCATCTTTACATGACATAATGATCTCTCATGGACGAGTCTAATTACTCTATTGTTTTTAAAGACCATTTCATGTTAATTGAAGAAAGTAGTATTTGCCAACTCCTGTGTGTCAAGGGATGGGGTGGAACACAGTTGTGTTCTTGCACTGTATTTTGATTGCTTATGGGTGATGATATGGATGGATGTTCTTTTGCAAAACACATCACTCACATCTTTATGCCACAGGCTGGAGGTGACATTTGCAGGTGGAAAATGTTCTCTCTTGATTAAACAAAACTATGTATGTTTTCCAAAATAATTGTGTGCCTTAGCATTGATGCCTTCTAGCACCTGGACTTAAAAAAAACTCCAGAGCAATTAATTGGGGTGAGATAAGGAAAGGATTTTACTGAGCTATAGCAAAGATATTACATGACGCGCGCGCGCAATACAGCTGTGTTACATCTTTTATAATACTAATTGACCAATCCCAAAGGTGTCCGCCCTGTAACTTTTGCTCTGGTCCACCCACTGATCCACCCCCAAGAATTGAGTCTGGGGGCGTTTTGGGACCAGTGTTCATCATCTTCATCATCTTCAGAGTACAGAGGGCACACAGTTACCCAGTTTCTGACCCTGTTTTGTTGTTCAGGCTCTAATCCTGGTGTTCCCAAACAATTCAGGCCTTGCTTTAACATGAGACTAAACATCTTCTACTGACTCCAGGGGCAGATGTGATATGGGGAGCATAGAACGGGGTAAAAGGGTTAGGAATTTTACTACGGGGTAAGGGAATAAGGGACACTACTTTTTAAAACTACTTCTACTACTTATAAAACTTATAAAGCTTACAAAAATTAGAAAACTACAAAAAGCCATCAGGGCTTAAGGCAACAGCATAGTTTCCAGGTGGTTCTGCTCCATGATGCTGCCAGGCACAGAGGTGAGACTGAGTGGCCTGTGGTTCCCTGGGCCTGATCTTTTCCCCTTTTCTAGTCAGTGCGAACTTAACTGGACTGCCACGACTTCTCAAATATCATGGATAGTATCTTAGCAACTTCATCTGACAATTCCCTCAGGACACACAGAATACATCTCATCAGATCCCGTGGACTTGTGAACTTTCTTTTTCCTTAGATGTTCTCAAACCAGATCTTCTTCTACAGTGGGTGGTTCTTCATTCTGCATATCCCTGCCTTTGCCTTCTGTGACTTGGGGGGTGTGGCTGGAGCACTTCCTGGGGAAGGCTGAGGCAAAAAGTTTTTTAGTACCTCAGCTTTCTCTATGTTCTCATTAACCAGATCTCCAGTTTCTTTCTTGAGAGGGCCCACATTTTCCCTAGGCTTCCTTTTATCAATGACCTACCTATAGAATCTTTTCTTGTTGCCCTTGGTGTTCCTGAACAGATTTAATTCTGTCAGGGCTTTAGTTTTCCCAACCTCATCCCTGGGTGCTCAGACAATCTCTGTTTATTCCTCCAAGGCTACCTCTCCTTGCTTCCACCCTCTGTAGGCTTCGTTTTTGCATTTCAGTTTGTCCAAGAGCTCCTTGTTCATCCATTCAGGCCTCCTGCTGTTTTTGCCTGACTTTCTTGTGCTGGGATGCATTGCTCCTAATCTTGGGAGAGGTGATCACTGAATATTAAGTAGCTTTCTTGGGCCCCTCTTTCCTCCAGGGCTTTATGTCATGGTATTCTAAGAAGAATGCCCAAAGTTTATTAAAAAAACAATAGTTGCCGCTACTGTGCAGCTTAGTGTTTGCATTAAATAGTCTCTGTTATGAGCTCTTCCCACTCGAAATGACATAAAGCATAGTCTTCACTGAAGTCATGTGCTTGAGATTCATTAATGTCATTGGGAGCTCTGTGCACACAGCAAGGACATTAAAAGACCTATTAAAAGGTTTGATCTACAGAAAGTAATTACATGGAACAGATTAATAAATTCAGTTGATACTAGAAGGTAAAAAATAGCAACAAAACACACCTTCTCTCTATAAAGACAAATAGCTTCAATGGGACTAAATTTGAACTTCTCTGAAAGAAAAGGATCATTGCATTTGCAGGGGAAGACAGATTCTCGGATGTGTTTTTCTTTTCCTTTTTTTTTTTTTTTAAAGAACAGGATGGTTGTAGTCGGAAAATGGACGGTTAATTCAGAGGTTCTAATTCATATTCACAGAAAAGCAGAATTAAAATCACTGCATGATCCTGCATTGCTGTGCCAAAAGGTTTTAGAATTTTACCGTCACCTTTGTTTCAATGAAGGTTTCACATTTTCACTGGGTGACTATCGTTAGAGATGCCAAGGTAGCAGCCTTTGTGTCCATTCAGGCTTCTCTTCAGAGACTGCCAACTAGGATTTCAGTTGTTTTTATTCATCCCTTGTGCCTCTGGGTTTTTTTTGTCTTTTTGTTTCTTTCTTTCTTTTAGAGAATATCTAACCATAGAAATTGAGATTCTATATCAGCTTGATGTGGATTTCCAAAAATCCTTCAGCGTAGGGCTTTTTTTTCCTCCTACACTGCGGTACATTACATAGAATCTTTTGCTTAAACCTTGTTCATCATTACACATTCATCATGAAACAACACTGCTACTTGGCCTACATTATACCAGCAACTAAGATTTTATCCGGTTGAAACAGAATAAAAGAGGCACATTTTGCAACAATTATCATTGTTTGTAATTAATAAATATTTTGTTCAAGTTTCTGGAATGTTGATATTCTATGGGATCTACTGGCACTGGAGAAAGTTTAACTTAGATAGGATTACAGCATTTTTGATCAAATTATCAAACTGCAAAGAAGATAAGTTAAGAAAATAGCTTCCTTGATCTGCCTTTCACTTGTGAGACAGAATGCTGCAGTGGCCTGCAAGGGAAACTGTCTGAAATATTTCTGAGCTGAATTACAAGTGCTGTGGCACCATTTTGTTGTACAGCTGCTGTGTCAGAATCACAGTTTTCTTAGCGAGGTACCCAGGATCTGGAAGTCCCTGTTTAGTCATTAACCTTTAAGATTCAAAACTAACCTTTTCAAATGCTAGTTCAAAAAAAGATTTAATCTTTGTATTCACTGATACACCTGAAACTGTATCTTACAAACCTCTCTGTACTGTTGACATCTCTCTGGGTATTCAGTCTTAGGTCTTTGACTTTGAGAAGATGTCAGATTCCCTGAATATATATATAATATTTTCCGTTATATATTATTGATATATTAGCAGTTATGGTCAACCGCTGCTTTAATTGGTTTTTACAGATGAATGCTCAAAATTTAGCTCTGACAGTCTATCTATCTGTAACAATTTCTGCATTTTTGGAGTACGGTATCTGCAACTGAATTTCCACCTAAAATTCAAGGTCATATGGTAGATATATATGCGTTTATATATATGTGTATATATATATATATATATATATATAGGTGTGTTCAATTTTAACTAGCCTCTCATAAAGCAAAGCAAAATTGAAATATCAAAAGTGACAGCTGCATCCCCGAGCAAAGTGCCCGAGGGATCCCCGAAAGCCAACATGTTTTTTGAGCATCAACATGCTCTTTCCAAGCTTCTGTGATGCCGTACTGGTGCAAGTCTGTTCTGTGGGTCTTGACATTTACCTGTCAAAAGAAAGGAACAGAGAAAAAGAAAGAAACATATGGATATGGAAATGGGGTCTTAAGTTGAACCTGATGTTCAGCTTCATGCAACACTGCACAACTTGTCAAAGATTTTATTATAAGCGTCGATATTCTGGCTTTTATTGTTAGGTGACTTTAATTTATTGCTTTTTTGCTTTTAGGGTGGTTTAACCAAAATTGTAAAAAGAGTTTAAAAGTTCACTTGAGCAACCAAAGTACTGGTAGCCACAGTTCCTCCTTTTGTTCACCACAATTTTTTCTTTAGCTTTGGTTTCTGATTTAAAGGTATAGCACTTGGCAAGTGAGTTTTTATCTACTGCAACTCTTCCCAGCCTCCACTAATTATTTTTTAAAGTAGCTGAATCAAACTTCAATAATGTTTTAAACAAAGTCCTGGAGACATGGCCAGGTGAAGGTTATGATTAACATTATCAGGGTCTTTTCCCAAGCAGATTTTATTTCTCTTAAAAAGAACATTGTGTTCATGCAAATAATAATGAAATAAGCAGCAAAATCTCCACTGTCTTCAGCTGTGTAAGGTCAAGATCTAAATTAATGATTTGATGCAGATTAATGATTATGGATGTTGTACTTTTATCCTTCTTCTTACCTAATCTGTGGTAAATAGTTATAAATCTTCTTATCCTGGTTTCCAAACCCCGTAACATTGTTCACAGTGATTTTCAACTTGTTAGAAACACAGCAATGGCTGTAACGCAGCTAATATTTGTCTCATCTTGAGCAATATCTTCTTTAAAACTTTAACTATTGTGAAATATTTAGGATGGAGATGCAAAAACTTCTGTTTCAAACAGAAATATTACCTGTCCTCCACATTTTGTCTCCTAGTCTGTAATAAAAATTTTTCAGGTACGCTAAATGTAGCAGTATAAATGTGAACAAACATATTTAAATCTTCTGTCCAGGCACAAAGATCTATATTTGACCAGCAATATGTAGAGAATGAAAACATCTTCATTAAACATTACCATATCTAACAATAAGTATCATTTTGCTACTTCTCCTTGATCTCCCATGTTTCATTTTACTACCCCTGTTCTCCTTTAGTCTCTCCCAAGTCTCTTTCTCTGGCTAAATGATGTATAAATATACTCTAAATATGGCAGAACTGCAGGGTTGTTTACCTCCTGCACAGATACACAGAAGAGGAATCTGGGTTTAAGTACTGGAGATGTAGATATATCTTGATTGTGTCCTAGACTATTATAATCCTTTATGAGAATCAATTAGAAATCAGTTACTGATGAAGGAAGTAGGTAGGCATCAAGATGGAAACTTGTCTCTTTAGAGTCTGCAGTAATGTCTTCTACTTTGTAGAGTAACTTGAGAATTCAACAGAAGGAAGGAGAGCCCCCCCAGCACAAATGTTTGTTGAATTGTCAAAAGTATTATATGGAAAGAGAAAAAAAAAAAAAGGCTTTCTTAAATCCATGTGAGACGGGAGAAAGGGAACAGGCTTTTGTAGAGATTAAGTACACCTCAAGCAGAATGTACAAAATAGTCTTCAAACATTTATGTTTAACTTCAACAAAACCATTCTCCAAAATCAGTTTGCTTAACTGATTGGTGTGGCACCACAGGGAACAACTGGGAGTTAAGATGACAGCATCTAGTTTGGTGTCACACTAACCCGTAGGAAGGGAACAAGCAGTTGCTAAAGCTCTGTGCTGGACGTAGCAGGGTGAGTAGTGAGGTCTCAATATGTCATGTGGTGGGAATGCTAATGTGGGGCAGAGGGTGGTTTCCTAAACTGACAGGTTGAAGAGTGATAATAGGACTCAGTTTAAATTAATTTTGAGCAGGGAATCACAATGCACTGTAGTCTCTAAAATGCAATGAACATTGAATTCTGCTATCATATTTAAAGATACTGTACATATAGCATAAAGAAATCTAATACTTGATGAATCAGAGAACATACTGAATAATGAACAATATGTATATTGATAATGTCTCTTACTCAGAAAGCTTACAGGGCGTACATATTACTGCAATCTCACTTGGTCATAGGTTTGCATTAAGGGAAAAAGGGGTAATTAAGAGTTATAGTGACAGATATCTACTTATAGTCTTAGAAACTTCATCTTGAGTTATTGTAAGTATTTAAATATTGGCTTCATTCATTCTGATAGAGAAGTCATTTAATTCCTTCTGGATAATAAAGTGTTTTCTGTTGTTTGTGAAGATGATCAAGCCAACAGGTTTTCTGGCTGAAGCCTCCCTGAAGCGTCTCCCAAAGCACGGTGTGGAACTGTCATGAACTGAAGCTCAAAGTAGGTAGAATTATGTATCGTGGCGCAGCAAGGTTGCTCACTAGATGGTAGGTACCATCACCTTACTGTGAGGAATTTTCAGAAGTGATGAGGCATCTGTAAGAGTTGCAGGGCTAGGATTAGTCTGTATCACTGTTTCAAAGTCTGAGACTATTATTTCCATGCTTCTTATCAAATAACAGATGTAGATGCTCAGCAGACTGTACATGTAAACATGTCAGTGAGGATTACTATGATTCCATTTTCTGCACATTTAACTTTAATGCAATGAATCTAACTGCCTCTCAGCTACTCTGTGGATGGGGAATTCTGTTAGTTAGTGCAGAGCTAGAGGAGCTTTGAGGTTCAAGCTTTGACCTTAAAGTGCAATTGCAAGTGCACTCTGCCTTTCTCTTTGTCTGTCTTTCCTTCTTTTCTTAAATACTTTGTTCTGTGTTTTCCTTCCTCCACAGGAGGAAATTAGCTCTGTGCATGTGTCAGAATTGGAAACTCTAGTATGTATTGCTTTAAAGAGCTGCTTTTTACTGCCCATTGCTTTTAGTGGTTTTAACAGCCTGGAAAACCTGCATCCCTTCTTCCCAAACCCTTTTGCCAAATGGTTCGAAGAGATAAAGAAACCTCCTGACTTAGGTTTATATTTTCAAAACTGTCTTCTAAAAGCAAAAGAGTGTTGCTGCATATCCAACGTTTCAGATTAGAGCATATGTGTACACAATATGTGAAATTCTAAGTTGACTTGTTGTTCTTAAAATCTATCCCTACTCTTCACAGCATAGTCCTAGTACTGCGTTACATGAAAGTGTTGTGATGACCATACCATTATGTTGAGACAATACAGAATGGTAAAGTGTCATTTTCACACAATCTTTTCTTTTTTTTCTGGACAAGACTTTAAGATTGTCAACTAATATAAGTCTTTTCACTTCTGTAAAAGCAGCTGAGGATCTTCTTCAAAATATTACTTTTACTGAAATAGTAAGTTACCCTTGTCATTAAATAGCAAGCTTCGGAAACTAAGTAAAAGTACAGTACTGGTTTTTTCTGTCTGTATAGAAAAATGTCGTATCAATTGAGTTATAGATACATTTTTTCTGAGCCATTTTCTAGCTCTCTATTATCTCTAAGAGAGTAAATTTTCATTAAAATTCTAGTTCTGTGCGAGCTTCAGAGTGAAGAGCCTGACATGCAGGGCATTGAGAATGAAAAGGAGTACCATAGATCAATCAAAAAGACAGCTTCTGTGGTACACTGTTATTGTGCAACATTTTGTTACACACTGAAATAGCTGTTAGAATAAAAGCACTGGCAAGTTATTTAGGACATTAATGGACAGTCCTGTTTTCACTAGTCATTTATTTTTCTGCTAGAATAGTGATGTAGTGCTTGTTAAGGAAGAGGAAAGAACATGCAGCTTTAGCTGTAGTTATAAGATAAGCAGTTACTTGTACTTTATTTAAATACTCAGTTGTTATATACAGTATAATTAAAAAAAGCATAGCTTTGACTCAGAGAGGTCTCCAAACAGACCCTTAAGTAGAGCACCGTATAAACAGAAATATTATTATAACATTTTTATAGTAAGACTTCTTTCAGTAATCTCCAGAACTTCTGAATACAGCTGGTTTTGGGTGCTCAGGCTTATAACACCGTCTTGCAACTGCTAACAGAAATTCTGTGTTTGTCCTTGTGTCCCTGGTGGAGATCCTTGAAACCAGTGTCTGAAACCTTACTGAACTTGCAGTACATTCACTAAAGCTGGAAGGATGAAGACAGGATTAGTGTGGTGTCCAAACACGGATGATATGCAAAGAGACAAGTTTTGTTAAACTCTCTCGGTTTCTTTTCATTTATAATGAAAAAATGCTTTTACTTCTATGTTCACTCATTCAGGCTAGGAACTTTCTTTTGGTCAACAAATCAGGAAGACCTTGACAAACCTTTTATTCAGTTTATCCCTCAATATTGGACATTGTGGTAGAGGAATGGATTAGCTATTTGGTTATAAGCTCCATTCCTGCTGGGCTTTGCGCCCAAATTTTAGGGTAAACATCCACCTTGCAATTCTATTCATAGTTCTGAAGTGTTACTTATGATCATTCCGCGGTAAGCTGTATCTGTAATCAATATTTATACAAGGTATATCTCAAATACTTTTCCAAATATATTTGTGCCTTTTTTTTTGGTCAGCAGTTAGCTGACTAGTTTGTACTATCAGTCCTAATTTAATGAAAGCTTAAAACACCTTCTGTAATGTGATTTCTGAATATTTGTCATTCTTTTCACCTGGATTGTGGCCTGTGAATATCTGTGGGTTTTTTGTTCTAAGTGCTGATTAAAATATTTTCTGAGGCCTTAATGACATTCTGCTGCCCTACATTAATATATGTTTACTGTTTTATAAATATAGGTTATAGGATCAGTTTTTGAAATTGAAATCTCTGAAAATCTGCATAATGTTTGAAGCTGAAATTCTTTTAAAAATGTATGCATATGTGATAGTAGTTTTAAGACAATTTTGAAGAACAGATAAAATATTGAGAGAACTCTTTTTTTTTAATCCTTTTTATAGCTTTGTTTTCATGTTTTGAATAATGGAATTTATAATGTATAATTAGTAAAATGATTTTACTTTTCCAGTAGTTGATGAATGTCACTGGATATATGCTAATATTTTTAAAAGCTTTGTGTTAAATTTCAGAGAGATTTATATGAGTGTAAGTGCTTGTGTCTATCTGTATGTGTGTAAGCACAGTATCTTTGCTTAAGTCTACGTAGATCTGTTGACCCCTTTTTCTTCTGGTTATCACTTGGTCTCATGCAAAAAGGCAGTGAAGAGGAAAAACAGAAGTTTTTCTAAATTCTAGCTTGTAACATAACCTAGAAACATGAATTTCACATATTTCCATTTACAGAAAGGTCGGTTTGATCTGTTTTATAAAAAAATATCATTCTCTAAATACAATCAGGTTTTGCTTGCAGTAGTGATTGTGCAAGTCTTTGCATTCATAAATTCCATACGTACATATTTAATTTTTTTTATCTATGAAAAACATCTATTCTTTACAAATAATATGATTTGGTAAATTCAAATTTTTTTCTGAGTATAGGGGTTAGGAGTTTGTATTCTTGTCATTTGTATTTTATTCATATTTGTTTTTTGTGTTTTCCTCTGAGAGTAGACGTAGGCCAGTGCAATCATCAATTCATGTTAAATGTATGAAAGTTAAACAAAGTGTTAATCTCCATATTTTCTAACTATTGCTGAAACATATCACATTTTGCAGTTGTTTTTTTAGCCTGAGAAGGTGCATGTTGAATACTACTCTGTTGCAAAATAACTGATATTTTGTATGCTCAAACATCACAATTGGCCATTATTACTTGGTAACTGGTTATATGTTTCTTTACATCAGATGGAATCTCTGAAAATGTCTCTGAATGTAAAAAAAAAAAAAAAGGATTCAAAATAATGTTTCTTTGAAAACCTAATTTTTATAAAGGTAAACACAACAAAATAGCTGGAAAGATCTGCCTGTTTTGAATGTGCAAGGGATCAGAACTAATAAAAAGATGGAAAGCATTAGCAAAAGAATGGAAAATAGAGAGCACTTTATAAACAACATTGATGTAAAAGTTATGATAATTTTGTAATTAAAATATGAAGACACTTAATATGTTAAAGGATGTTACTGTGGGAGAAATGTTCTTCAGAAAATTAAGGTGCAATGCAGAACACAAACAGTTTTTGAATCATAAAGGGACAGCTTGAAATTAAAAAAAAGGCAAGGCAGTTCAAAGAAAATACATAAACATTTATAATCTATTATTTTAAATTCGTAAGATTTGTACAGAGGCCTGTTGTCATTTAATTGCTAAAGTATCTGATACAACAGAGCTAAATATCTTCAGTATTTTTGGGTTCTTGTTGATAAAACCAAGACCATGCATATTTATACTTTGAAAGAAAAGTTTGAAAATTATTTGGTAAAGACTCGGGTCAGGATTTTTTTTGTGGGCAGGAACACACAATGCCTCCAGCAGAGGACATGGTCTGGGCTGCACAGAAGGAGGACTGTCCTGTGGCTTTCCTATAGCAGCCTGTGCTTAAAATAGGTTGAACCACTGGACCTGTAACTGCAGAACAAATCTTCTGTTTTTGTGAAGGGACACAGCAGCACAGGGAAATGTCATGACAGATCACTTCCATCTCTTTCTCACATGTAATCTGACAGTGGCTACCTCAGCTCAGATAGAAGATTCATCTAGCACAGCACCCTACTGTCAGTCCATAGGATCTGCCAGTAGCTTATACAAGTCAGTCTGGTGATGATACTGTCCAGGATGCTGTCCCAGTGTTGGTCACTTTCTCTATGCTTCTTATGGTTTTGTATATCTTCAATAAAGTCCCATTTAACCAGCATTTTTTTGGGCCACAAAGTCATAATCTGTTGAAGTGATTGTGGCATGGATGTTATTGATTATCCATTCCCTCTTTTTTGTATGTTTTCAGTTCTACAATATCCTACTCTGAGATGAAAAAGGTTGAATTGCATGCATGTGCTGCTGAAAACAGAGCACACCATGGATTTTTACAGCATTTGTACAGCATTGTTTTCTGGGGTAGTTTTTTGTTTGATTGATTTTTGTTTGGGTTGGGTTTTTTTATTATTTAATTTTTATTTCCACGTTTCTCTCTTAATAATTCCTAGCATTCAATTTACTTTTTTGATTGTTACTAATAATTGATCTGACATTTTCATAGAACTATCTATTATAGCCCCAAGACCTTGTTTCTGTGTGGTAATAACTAGTCAAGACCATCACAGTTTGGGTAAAATTATTTTTCCTATGTACATTACCTCACATTCATCAACAATGAATTTAATTTTTCATTTTACTATTAGTCACTCAGCATTCTACAGTCTTCAATGTTTTTCTCCAGTTGGCCTTTATTTTTACTATCCTGAATAAAATCGTATCACCGGCTAACTTTGTCATTTCACTGTTCATTTCTCTTTTTCCTGTGGTGAATACTCAAGTCCTAGAACAATATTCTTTTAGGACTGTCCTGAGAAAACTGATTTGTTCCTGAACTTTATTTCCTGTGTTTTAACCCTTTCTTTGAACACAAGAGAATTTTTCATTCACTAACAGTGTAGTTTCTATTAAAAAAACCTTCAGAGAAAGCCTTTTAATCTTAGAATCCTAGAATTATTTGAGTTGGAAGAGATCTTAAAGATCATCTAGTTCCAACTCCCCCTTCCACTAGACCAGTTTGCTCAAAGCCTCATCCAACCAGGCCTTGACCACTTCCAGGGGTAAAGTTTTAGTACCTTAAATAAATTAAATTTCTTCTATAAGCTTTTCTACCTGATTATTTATTCCTTGTGTGCTCCGAAAAGCTGATCAGAATGTTTTGTAATAGGGTAACAGACTGTAACAAAGCTAACAGCAATATTGTTGCTGCTTGTTACTGGCCTTTCTTGCTTGCAATTACCATTGATAGGTTAGTACCTATATCTGGACAACATTAGTTGAGTAGAGCCAGTTTTTTTGGGACACTGGAAGAGTCCCAAGAGTCCTTATAAAGAGAAGCAGCTCAGTACAAATAGCCATTATTTTGATGGAGGGTAAGCTGATTTTTGAACTTTCAATCAAAAGAGATGTATCTAATTACTGTGATTGTACACTACATTAGGAATAAAACTTCCAACTGACCAAGAACAGAAATTTGAAGTTTATATTCTGTATTGTCAAAAAGGTGGTTGCAAAAATTGTGTACTACCTCCTATGCAGATGTGCCTTTGTGAAATGGCACATATTCTAAACTATTGATAACTGATACAGTTTCATCTTCAATTTGCAAGTGCAGGCATCCATTCTATAAATTTAAATATAGCTTCTTTTTATAATTTTCCTAATTTCTGTGGGACATTCTCAATTTAGGAAGCTGATGATTTGGTTGTGTTTGCGTTTTTTTAACCCTTTCCATGGATCTCTGAGTAGTTTGTTTCTTGTTGGACATGACACAGATATTTTTTGGGATATCACTTTTTCAGTGTAAAGGCACCAACAGACTCTGCCACTTCTTCATTCTCCCTCCTCCCTTCGGTGTTCAACTGGTCATGCAAAAGGCCAGCTGTGAAATGGGCAGCTGTGTAACTTTGGATCAGAGTTTTATGAGAAGATCTGTGTGAGAAAGGGCTGCTGGAAGCCTTGTCAGGGGTTTTCACTTCCCCATCCTCAGTTAGCCCACTGGTCCAGGAGTTGCATTTAGCCTTAGGTCCTTACTTTTGTTCCATCCCTGCACTATGGTTTCAGGTATGTTGTGTCTGGTTTTATATCTTCTTGTTTTTCTGGCATGACCTGGGACTAGCCTTGTCCTTACGGACTTTCCTGATGACCAGTGCTTTAATTTTTGAACATTTCTTAGTTTGTTTGCTGAAACTGTGCTGAACTGGATCTGCTTCTCAATGCTGAAGCCTACAGTACATGATCTGTGCCACCCAGCCGTAGTTTTCCGGAGCAGCTTTGCTTCCCTTCATGTGCTTATGCTTAAACCCAGAAGTCCCTGCCTTCAGCTGCAAATAAACCAGTTTTAACCAGTTGTTATCACCACGGGTAACACTCAGTCCCTTCAATGATGTAAAAAGCAGTCAGGGTGATGCTTTTGGAGATATTGTCGTTGGTGCGCAGTCGTTTCCTCATGCAAAAGGACTACATTTTCAGGGAGATCTTTTGATACCCTTAAGTCTTGAACACTTTGTTAATGTACAGGGTAGCAGTGCTTTTCTCCCATGTATTATTTGTCGAGCTTTCAGCAGTTTCCTAAAATTATTTGTTTGGTTGGTTTTTTTTCCACCCTCATGTTTTGCTGTCTGGCAGAATCATCACAATTATTTTTTTCTCTTTTTGCTGCCTTCAGTCTTTATTGTTAATATGAACTATGGTAGCATTAATGTTGAATTTTTGCTCCTTTGCCTGAAAAGGAGAGAGCAAGCTGAAGGAGAGAAAAGTATATTCTGAGAAGAAAGAGAAAGGTGCAGCATACATAGAGGTCAGGAAAGGGAATGAGAAGGGGAAAAGGTAATTACGGAAGTTATCTGGGTGGCAAGATAGTGAAAGATTTGGGTGAAATATAAAAGAAAGTGAAGATAAATAATGCTGAGGCTCAGAAAAGCGAAGCAGAAGATTCTTTCATGGTAAAAATGCTTAACAAAATTTTTTCCTTCCCTGTTCAGAATTCCAGGAATTTAAAATAGACCAAATACTGTCTTTTTGCATTTTTTTTTTTAATTCATAGAAGTCCCCTTATTGTTTTTTCCCCACACAAAAGTTTTTCACCGAGAGGGTATTAAAAAGATGAATGTGCCCTGTTGTCTTTGTCAAGTACTTCTGATACTCCACATCTTACATAGCACTACACCCTCTTCAGCTGAATTTCAACTCCTCTTAAATTTTCAGTCCTTGTTACAGTGACATTTCTTTTTTCTGAATAGTTGTGTCTTCCATATACTTTAATTACCTGAGGTCCACAGACGTTCTGCAAATCATATTTCAATCTCAAGGAAAAGAATTATGGTGGGTTTGGGGTTTTTTTTACGGATTTAGTCTATTTCATATTGTTATCCATACTTCAAAATACTGAAGCTCTTTGTCATGAGTTCTTGTGCACAGCAACACCAAATGGCATTCATCTCCGCTAATTTTAGGTTTACAATGTAGATATTTCTACAGACCTAGTGGATTTAAATCCCCACAACAGGAAAAAAACAGACCTTTTTCTAAAAATTTATCTGACATGTTTGTATCCTCTTCTATCTACTTTAGGATGAAGTGAATCAAACCGTAAAGTGTGTTTTTCTCACTAGAACACAATCAGTTTAGATGAATATAGCTGTTAAATTAATGCCATTTCCATGTTCTAAATTAGATAGTCCTCATAAGAATAAGTATAATCAAGAGCAGGTACAAAAGTTTCATAAATGTGTGCATCTGCATACATGGGTCTGGGGAGGAAAGTTCTGTGCTCTGTAAAATTTTTGCTGCTAAAGAAGAGGGGTTAAAGAAGAAAAGTTTAAAGGAAGAACATTCCAGTTGTATTTTTGGAAAGTGAATGCGATCCTATAAGTAATTTCTCTTTTTTCAGGTGCAGTAGTGCAACCTCCACATTTATTTATTTTTTTTAAATTAAGCTTTATGTGGAAATTTTCACTACTTTTGAGACTTCTAGGCTTATACTTCAGATGTTTTTCCTCCTACTATGTTGAATCAAGCAAAGTCCTTAAAGTGAAGGCAGTTGGAAGAATATTTTTTTTTTGTTCACTTCTAACTGTGTATTTTTCATTACGTGGGTGGAAATTGCAGAAATAGTCTGAGGTCTCTGACAGTCAGTCTACGTTTTACAAATTACAACTAGTCTAAATGTAAATATAATGGAATCTGAAACAATGCTGGCTTTATGTAGTTTTCAATCTGTTGAAAGGCTTCCTGTAGCTGTGTCCTCTTTTAAATGGCTGATTATAGGAAAGACGCAGTAATCATTATCATCTATGTTAAAATGCAGATCAAATGAAAACAGCAGGTTAGCTACTAATATCCCTATTCAGATTTTATTCACTTAAACAGTCATATAGATGATAATAGGTGTTTTGACTGATTAGAGATTTCAGGATCAGGTCTATAGTCATTATGACTAATGTTTTCTCATTAACTAGTCATGCATATCAAAATAATTGGTCTGTGCTATCACTAACATGTACAAAGCTCCCACAGCATGGCCATCATTTACAACACAGAAAAAAAGAAAGTAATTTAGGTCCTAAGGAGCTAAAAATCCTAAATGGGGGGACAGTACAAAACACTGGGATACACATCAGAGAAAGCTACTTTCTCTTTTCATATAAAATACTAAAGGGAGAGAACAGTTTTAAGACTATTTTTGTGATAGGATATTTGTGAGGAAATCAGCTTTGAAGAGGTAAAAAAGAGAGAGTGTGTCTCACTGGGATGAGAAGAGGGGTCCTGACATAGATCATAAATGAGCAGTCTTTTGCATTCATATCTTCATGCATTTTTTTTGCCAGTAAAAACAGCATAATTAAATGAACTCGATAGAGAAACCCAATGAGCATTTTACTAAAACTAGGCTGTAATAAATGGCAAATAATATTTGCCAATGGCGAATAATATTTGCAAGAGAACACTGCAAAGTAGGAATTGTTTCCTGAATTCTTACTAAACGTTTTGGGTTTGTATGGCCGGCTTTTGGTAGCTAGAGACTACAAGGGTGGCTTCGGTGAGAAGCTTCTGGAAGCCTCCCCCATGTCCAGTGGAACCAATGCCAGCCAGCCCCAGGATGTAGCCACCCCTGGCCAAGGCTGAGCCAGTCAGGAATGATAGTAATGCCTGTGACAACATATTTCAGGAGGAGTAAAAAAAAAAAGTTATTTGGGCAGATGAAAATTGCAGCCAGAGAAGCATGGAGTGAGAACATGTGAACAGCTCTGCAGACACCAAGGTCAGTGCAGAAGGAGGGGCAGGAGGTGCTCCAGGTGCTGGAGCTGAGGCCCCTGTAGCCTGTGGTAGAGCAGCTGTGCCCCTGCAGCCCATGGAGGACCATCAGTGTGCAGAGACCCACCTGCAGCCCATGGAGGGGACCCACACCAGAGCTGATGCATGCTCGAAGGAGGCTGTAACCCATGGGAGGCCCAGGATGGAGCAGGGTTCTGGCAGGGACCTGCTGACCCAGAGGGAGAGGAGCCCAAGCTGGAGCAGGTTTTCCTGGTAGGACTTGTGGCCCTGTAGGGACCCATGCTGGAGCAGCCTGTGCCTGAAGGACTGCACTCTGTGGAAAAGTGACCCATGTTGCAGCAGTTTGTGAAGAACTGTTGCCTGTGGGATGGATCTACACTGGAGAAGTTTGTGAAGGACTGTCTCTCATGGGAGGGACCACTCCTGACTCTGAGCAGTGGCAGAAACAACCTGTGGTGAACTGACTGTAACCCCCATTCCCACCTCCTTTCACTGCTGGGGGAGAGGAGGTAGGAAAGAGGGTGGGGTGGGGGAAAAGTGTTTTTAAGATTTATTTTACTTCTCATTCTCCTGCTCTCGTTCCGTTAGTAAATTAAATTAATATCCCCATTTAGAGTCTGTTTTGCCCGTGACAGTGATTGCAGAGTCATGTCCCCCAGTCCTTATCTCGGCTCGTGAACCCTTTGTTATATTTCCTCTTGCTCTGTCCAGTTGCAGAGCAGAGTGATAGAGCAGCTTGGTGGGTACATGGCATCTGGCCAGGGTCAGTCCTCTACAGTTATACACCCAAAAGTGTGTGCTTCATACATTTATTATATGGTTGGTCCTGCAGCAATTTTAGTGATTACTGGCAGAGTACCATAGTTACATTTTTTGTTAATACTGATACGTCAGAACTGGTGCATAAAACAGATTTCCTTGTTCCTGTTTCTTTCAGTTCCCCTCTGGAAAGGGGCCCAAGGGGATGCAGTCTCAGCCAAGGGCCATGCTAATGTAGGCAGTGACATGAACAAGTCAGTGAAGAGTTTAATGCTGACCATCAGTATTGCATTTTTAGCTGTCTTTCAGCACTTGCAATTTTAGTTCAGTCTTTGTTTTGCCTGGTGATGCTGCTCAGGACATACAGGTAATAATGTAACTGCACTTTGTGCGAAGATGATCAGCACATGTGCATAAAATAGTGAATGGGTTGCTGAAATCTCCATTTAACACATTCCTTCTAAAATCAGTGCATTTCTCTTGTCATGTTGTTTCTTTCCTTTTTCCTTGCTATAGCAGACATTTCAAAAGTTATTCTGTGCCTCTGAATAGATCTGTGCTGCTTAACTGCTCCAACCCATTAGATTATAAATTTGTTTCTCGTGTTTCAAATTTGTGCATAGGGGATGTGTTTAGAGGGATTTTTTATATTCATGAAAAAGGAAAACAAAATTGAAAGTGCTAAGAAAAATGAATATTGAGGTAATGTAGTCTATTTTTGCACAGAGCAAATATCAAGCTAATGCGTAAGATTTATCCTCTGTAGTAAATCAGCAATATATCTCATTTTAGGCCTCTCTTATGACTACTATTTTTTACTGCCGTATTCAGTCATGCTGATTTATGCCATACTATCCTGTGAATATTTTACAGAATATTATCAATAAAATAATTTTATCTTTGGGTCCAGATGGAATGAGCTTAGAACACAAAGACACAGAGCACGATTCCTGCCTCAAGTATTTTAATGCTTGAAATAAACTTGGCATAAAATGTGAGACAGGGACACAAGACATCAGGGAGTGGAGGACTGGATCAGGAAAGGCATCAGCCAATTAACCAAATATTTTGTGCTGTAAGGGCTCTTGTACTCAGATGGCTCTGTTTAGCTGGAAGGGTTTCATTAGAGTTGTGGCAGGAATCCTTCTGGCAGGAATTCTTCTGGAGAGTAGGAACAAACTCAGACAGCAAGTGGTGGCACCACAGAACTACTCAGGATAAGTGCCCCTACTTGTGAATAGAAGCAGCAGTTTCAGTAGTCCCATGAGACAACCCATGTAAGAAATTGGAACAATGGGAGAGGACTGGTGATAAGAAAACAGGTTCTGGTCTCACTTCCTGCACCTTGAGATAAAGTCAGGAAAAAGTGGCTGAAACCATCTTGTTTATTGTGAGCCTCTATTAGTTTGTAGGTGTGTGAATATTTGGACATGTGGCAATTTTCCACAAAAACTGAGTTATGTTTCGGTTCTGTTGTGCTTTGTGTTCTGGTATGGTGATTATTATTCTCCAGGGAAGCATGAAAATACTCGATGGATTATATAACTAAATTTAGTATTGGATACATCACTGATGTACTCTTATGTAACTTTGGTTTCTGAAGAATTGAAAAAGTATTACTAAATTTCTTCTTTCATCAGTGTAGACATCTACATTCTTTGTAGACATCTACATACTTTTCCTAGTAAGATTTTTTGGATGACATAGTACTCTGAGGTTGAGCTTTGGACACTGAAATTATGTTTCAATTACATTCATATTGTATTTGAGAGCGTTTATATTAGAACACCCCTGAATAGGTATAGCATGTGTTTGATGGGCATTTTGCACCGGCAGGACACAGGGAAGTTCTGACCCTTACTATGTGAGAAATATGTAAAAATAAAGCAAGTCAGCCATGTTTAAAAATATTATTTCAGGTGATATTTACTGTGGTAATGTGTTAGGGTTCAAGTGTACATAAATAACGTATTGCTGATAAATGTAGGGAGAAATAATAGAATGGGGAGGAAGACAGAGAAAAGGTTTTTATCTGTAAGCGACCGATACTGATTCTGAAGTTCACTACTGTTAATAGGTCAAATCTTTTGTTGAAATTGAGAAATATCTGTTTAAAACTTTATTCTGGTCATAGTTCAATTTCTGATAATATGCTTGAGTCTCTGAACTTGGAGATGTATAGTCGCAATTTAATTCATGCCATGGATATTTCAACATTTTCTAAGGAATAGCAGTAGACATTCTGAAAAGTTCTTCACTCCAAACAGTGATCAGCATTGCCTGTGAAATCAAATTCATTAGCATTGCCCTGGGCTTCCACAACTCTGCATATCACATTCTGTTCCATAGTTTCACAGAACAGAATGCGTTTCATTGCATTTTCCTTGAAAATTTACTTGGCCTAATATCTTGGCAGCAGTTTACAAACTTTGCTAGGTTATACATTTGCCAGCAAGGATAAAGAAGTGGCTTGCAGTCATCCATGAATAAAAGTAAATTTGCTAAATTAAATATTTGTTCTCCTTCTATGATACCGCTCAAACTCGTCTTTTAAACTTCATCCAAAGACATTTTCATGCGATTTGACCTCATAAAACTTGCAGCTAGACAAGTAAAATGCAGATTATGGAGAGCTGGAGTAATTAATCTCATACATCACTTGCCAAAGATTACAGTTGGTGCTCATCAGTGGTAAGCTCAAACTGCATTTCCTAGGAGTTACAGTGTAGTCCACCTGTAAATATTGATCAAGAAGCAGGAGAAACTGGAAGGTGTTAAGAACTAGACCAAGGCAAGATAAGATGATCACAATCCTGTCCTCAGAATTTAAAATTATTTTAACTTATTACTTAAAGAGTCAAAAAGAAACCTTTCGTGCCGATTTGTTACTCATTTTCAGTATACATCAAAAGTGTTTTCTGTTTGTTTGTTTTTCTCTTCTGACAGGTGCAGCTAGTTACAACAGTTTTTATGTTTTTTGCAAAAATTTCTGCCAAGCTGTGAAGCCTGGGAAACTGAGGGTCCGCTGCAATGTGTGTAAACAAGGAACCCTGACGTTGGCAAGGGTAAGCTTTTCTGGATTTTTTTTCAAGGTTTTGGAGTATATGGAAATGATATATCTAGTTTTTTCATATTTGTATGCATGTGGCTATGTATATGTGTATTCCTACTTGTTTCTTTCCTTGCTGTTTATAACTGAGAAGAGTAACTTTAAGCTTTTGAAAATTTCATTTACTTATCTCCATTATTTGCAGCATATGCAGGGAACATAGTGCAGACTAGAACTCCAGTCCTGGAAAGACGTACTTAGCTCTTTACTTTAAGGGCTAATGGTTAACCTGGTAGTATGCACAATGTCTACAACTACATGTGTGCTAAAAAGATGGGATTATAGATGCTTATTCAAAGCTTGTAGCAGTTGTGAAGGCCACAGAAAAAAAACTGAATTCAGATCTAGATTTGTGGCCATTATGGAACGAGACAAGAAGGGTTTGAGTGGCTGTGCAAATGAGAATATTAATCCTTCCAGCCCAGTTGCTGCATGTAGAGTCAAAGGAAACTTTTTGTGCTGGACCAGAAAATTAGTAGGAGATCTGTCAAGCTTGGTTTGCGTCCTAAAATGAGAAAGTGGTTTTTGACATGAATGTGCAGTAGTTTAAAGTTTTGGAGGTTTTTCTTTTTTGTTTGTTGGTTTAATTTTTTGTTTTGTTTTGGTTTTTTTTGGTTTTCTTTTTGTTTGTTTGTGGTTTGTTTGGGGTTTTTTTGTTTGTTTTGTTCTGTTGTTTCTTTTTTGGTCTAGGTGCTGCTGAATTTCACTGGTTGTGTTGCTGCTGAATTTCTCTGGTTTTGTTACTGCTGAATGAGAGTCTCTTCTCTCTCATAAATCAGTGTTTGTCAACCAGGTTTGTGATTGTGAGAGGTTTAGGTTTTGAAGGAGAGTGAGCCATACCATGCTATAGCTTGGGGCAGGGACTTCCATATTTGGCACACGTTCAGATGTTTAAATTTGTCTTTCACTGTGGTTTAAAGTGGTTAATTTCAGCTGCATGTTCTCAGTGTAGCACAGTGCTTCAGTGTCTCTACATGTAATAGCATTGTAAGACCCTTTAAAAACCCAGCTCCTATATTCTCATTGAAAATAATAAATCACAGCATGCTTATACACATCTAATTCAAAAAGCTATAACAACAGACTCCCTCAAGCTTTGTGTGCTCCTCCTGAATTACCTGACTATCTCTGATGTATTTCATAGGCTTCAGGGTGTTGCATGTTGTGATGTTCCAGACGAGCACATCTCTCAAAAGTTGCATTTGGTGATTAGTGTAGGCTTAATGACATACAAATCAAGACATAAGAGAAGTCATCATTAATGTACATTTTCAATGGTAGAATAGATAAAAACACAGAGAACATTGTATTCAGCTGGAATACAAGCAGCCAGTGCTGCTGAAAGACACTGCTGTTATCACTAGATGAGCCTGAATCTCGTTCATTGCACTGACATTACACGAGTCCTTTGCTAGACTCAGTGTCTTCCTTCAGCATGCCCACTTTTGGAAATGATGACTTTCACATCTATGCTGTTTGGTTTGGAATCTCTGTGTTCCTTTTATGAAGTAAACTTTAATAAATTTCCCAACTTTTCAGCCTGTATGGTATCTGCTAAACAGTGTTATTTGTTTCAGAGACTTAAAAACAAACAAAAAAAACTAACCAAACAAACAATCCAACCTTTTATTGTCTCCCAGGAATTCGTCATAACTCCATGCTGGAAATCCTATTCTAAAAAGTTCCAGTATGGTATACTTATCAGTAAGCTCTGATTGCCTGGAATATACACAGACTGACATTCTTTTAGCACGTACAGGGTCAATGAAACAATAAATATACACAAGCTGAAAAATTCAATTGAGTGGACAGATTAGAGCTGCTTTTTTCTTTCTATTAGTGTATTTTACGGTAAATATGAAAAGAATAGCTGAAAACTTGTTGTGGAAGCTGTTCCAGTTTTCAAGATTGATTCAAAAAAATCCCAGCTTTCAGAAGATTTGAAAAGGTACTTCAGCATAAAAGTACAAAAGAAAAAAGGAAGATATCTTTTGGAGAGTATCAAATGATAATTTTAATCTGTTTTAGTTTTTAAATAATGCTTGTCTATGAAATTAATTTACACTTAAGATTCTTGTTACTTTTCTCCCAAAACAAAGAAAACCTGTTATCATTCTTTTTCTCTCAAATTCAAGCAGAACACAGAAGATAGGAACAGAGAGCTTGCTGGTTTTGCAGCTTGGGCTGTCAGTCCTCTGGACTTCCAAAATGCAATATTTGAAATAGGGGCACACTTAGTGTCATGAATGTGCTGTGCAACAGTCAGTTTGTTTTATAAATATGTAGTGTCTACTTCAGCTCTGTGGTTGTAAAGAGTAGGTACAGATTTGGCTTCTGCCTGGCCCTTGTGAACCTCTTTTTTTTTTTTTTTTT
>VXAY01007669.1:12464-46468 GCA_013399855.1 Oxyruncus cristatus | reverse complement strand
GTTTCCCTCGAAGCCCATGGTAAACCTTCAGTAGCCATAGACAAGCGGCTAGAGGTGGGAGGCAGACTCCTCTACATTCCGATAGAGAGAGAGAGAGAGAGAGATATTTTCTAGCTGTGGTGATTTGGAATTGTTACCTTAAAGATATTTTTCTCCTTCTTCCTCTAGACTGTTTTTGAAGAAAAGAAGGAGGGGTGGTATTTGTAAATATGTAAGTTTGTTATTATAAGAAAACTAGTTAGAATTGTTGTGTATGTAAGTATTCCCTTAGTTCTTATCGTGTAGCAATAAATTTTAATATTAATCCCCATGTCAAGAAATCTGTTTTGTCTATGCGAACTCTTCTTACCTATTAGCAAAATTTATGGGCTGATAAAACCCTGCAGAAATCACAGGCCTAAACCATTGGCACTTCTTTATGCAAGCAAAAGGGTATAGTGGTATATTGTGAATAAAGAAGGTGTTTATGTTTGGTTTGGGAGTATTTTTGAAAATTGGTAAATGCTTCTCTGTTAAGAATTTGATTATCTTAGCATGTTGGGGTTTTTGTGTGTTTTTGTTTGTTTGTTTGTTTTTAACTATACAAATATACATAGAACATTGAACCCTGAAATTTTTCTGGACTATTTGCACACCATCATAAAAGATGAGAGAAGAGCATATTAGTGGTATATTTTGATTTGATCTGCTTGTGCACATCGGCTGTTTTTATGATCTGATGGTGGAAGCATTTTGCAGTTGTTTTGAATTTGTCTGTACATCCCCAAGTTCTAGATTTTATTGCTATCTTTAAAAATTTGAATTCAGGCTTGATTCATTAGAATCAGTATGTTCTGCATGTTCTTATTTCCATAAGTGCTGTCAAAAAAGTCAGCTCAGTTGGCAGAAGTTACCTTTTTCAGAGTAAGGCACTGCATTTTAGCTGATGCCTCAGGTTCCTGTGAAGAGCACCACGAGATGTTTTTGCTGGCTTTTTGCTGCTTAGCTCTGCACATAACCTGCCAGCTGAAAGCACTGCTGCCTTGCTGCAGAGTAACGTCCATAACTTTGAAAAAATGACCAAAGATGATGTTATTTGTCTGTTACCAATATAGATGTCATAGATGGTAGGGCATGTTTTCAATGTTTACCTGAAGTGTGTTGGTCCTCCCTCAGGTTGCATATTGCCTGTGCAGTTAAGAGGATGTACAATTTTGAACTATCCTCATCTGAGCAATATGTTCTCCTGGGTACTCATATTCTTTTTGTACATTTTGACTTTCTTGATTTGAAAAATTTAGTTTCAGATGGAGGAAATTAACGCCACTGAATTTAGGTTTTCAGTCAGGTCTAATTGCTTTCTTTGTTTTAAACTAACAAACTTGGGCAAATAGGCAACAATGTGTTGAACGCAAGATTTTTCTGGTGTTTTAGGTGGTGATGAAGAGTAGGAGAATAATTTTTGTTTTGATATGAAATCTCTTCTGAATCTCTAGATTTGTCTGCTTTATCTCAGGTTCAGAAACTTCCAAACTCTTTCTATATGTGGTTAGAAATAATTTCATACAATTTTGTGAAAAACAATCACCAAACTGAAAGACTTTTTGGTTACTTGGTTGAGTCTAGAGCCTCATGGACCTTTCTGTTGAGGTCAAGTCATCAGATTAAATCCCTGCCTGAAGCATGACAGTACTTTTGGTGAGATGCAAAATGGACTTAAAATAGTGTATTCAGGTGCCATCAGAATAAACAGTTTATATACACATCTCCTGCCTTATAGAATATAAATTAGTTCAGTCAATTTTAAGGTGACAAACTTAGGGTTGTTTCTATTCTGGGCTAATAGGAAAGGATGCTCTATGGTTTTGTACAGTACTAAAAAATCTTTAAAAATTCTTTAATAGGAAAAGTAAACAAAAGCCAAAATACAAACTCATGGAAGCAAGTGTGCTTTCACTATGATATAATATTATTTATGTTTTACTTCGCTTTTTTTGCTTGCATTTTAAGCAATGTATTTATTATGTGGTGTCATACATGCGGATTTTTTGCTATAAGACCACATCAGAATATACCATCAATTCTTGATGGTGATGTACAGATTTATTTATAGAGGATGCATTTAAAAAATAAACTAATTTTGCCTCATTCACATGCTTTTGAAACAGTGTCAAAAGAGGTGGGTTGGGTATTTTTCCATTTTTCTCGTAATTTCCCTACAGGTCTTGATATCCTGATAATAATTCTTTAATGTGCGTTCATAATTTTTCAGTTGATATTATGATACATTAGGGCTGATATCCCTGTGACCTATCCCTGTGGCCAACCCCATTAAGAGGAATGCGGGATGGGGCTTTTCAGGTTCTAGGCTGGGATCTGAAATGAGAGCCAGCAGGTTCTCTGTCCCCTTCTACCTCATCACTGTGTTTTTGGCTAATTTAAAAAGCTGTTTCCTGAAATTCAGGCCCAGTGATGAAGGCTAAGACTGCTGACTTTGGAATTTTGGCAAAACAGTAATTTAACGAGGAAATTAGAATTCATGAGCTTTCTTTACTTCAGAATGAAATTGCTAGATTAAGGTTCTTTTAACTCTACAGATTTTGTAATTTTATTTAAAATGTTTGTACTCTACTGGAAAAAAATTCCTACAGTTTGACTGTCGTGTTTCTTTTTTGCTCTTACTTCTTTCTAGCATATTTCAGTTTCTGTATTTCATTAAAGAGAATTGACATTTTGTAGCTTTCTTATTAAAAATATAACCCATATACTTGAGCCTTAACTCTGTGCAGTGAGCAGAATCTTCATGTGTACTTCAGGGAGGCCACATAGTTATCTACAATGCATTTTGCCCTGTGTACTCTGATAAAAGAAATTAGGGAGCCTGGGTGTTTGTGGGAAAGTGAAAAATAGTTTACTTTTTGCCAGTACAGATACTCATTTTGTGCTGGCTGAATATGTTGGACATGCATGGACAGTAACGTGTCACGAGAAAATGAAGGCAAAATTTGGTATGGGTCCTGTTATATTCTGATAAAATCATAACTATTATTTCCTAATGCAAAATTTGTTGAATGTCAGCTCGTCCATAACTATAATAAAACCAACTAATGCATAAATGAATTCTGGCAATTTTTAATAAAATTTGAAAACCTGATATGACAGGGAGGAATGCTAAGAGGTAACCAAGTGTGTAAACACTGAATGAAGGATTATCCTTATTTGTGAAAAATCCATTCTAGCGAGAAATTGAATTGGGGGCTTCTCTCAAAAAAGAAGGGCTACGGTGGCTAGTGAGTCAAATCAAGGCCTGATTTTACTCCCTTTACAGTAATAAGGTTATGTGAGAGCCATAAACAATACACAGTGAGAATAAATGTAGCTGAGTATTCTGTGCTCCCTTCTCTTTAAAGATTGACCTCCAAATAGTAAAGTACTGATTAATAAAGGAAGTGCATCACTCCTCATGTGCTTGATCACATTCAGTTTTAGAGCATATTGCATGAGCAGCCTCACCTCTAGTTTGGCATTTTTATCTTGCAGCCAGGATTTTCTGTACAAAGCACATATGAATGGTCTATGTATAAAATGACTGACAGGCAAAAAATGGAAGATCCTGTATTTATTGTTCTTTCATTTGAAGAAAGAAGATTTTACCTGAAAACGACTGGTCCAGAACCTGATCTGTGACAGTGACATAGAAATTAATGATAAAGAAAACATCGACAATCTTCAGGCCACTGATACTGACTTTTAATGAGTCTCAGCAATGTGTAGCTAGCAATTTCAGAAACTAGATCTGTTAGGAATTAGACTGCAACAGTCTTGGCATGAGTTTACTGTAAATAGATGTATTTGACTTAGAAAAACAATTTGCAACAGACTTACCTGTCTGTATGTGCTTTAATTATACATAAACATTCTCCAATTACACCGTGTGCATAAATCCAAAAGCTGCTGGTAAAAGCTAAGAGAGTAGATTAATTTCTGGGAAAGGCTCTTTTTAATGAGTAAACTCTAAGCTTCCTGTACTGTCAGGAACTGAAACTGTCTCACACAGCACAAGGTGCTCCTGTACACGCTGTGTCTTATGTAAAAAAGGAGAAGTGTTGTAGCAACTGGTACATGACACACCAAAAAAAAAAAAAAAAAAAAAAAAAAAAAAAAAAAAAAAAAGAGAGAAGGAGAAAACCATATGGATCTGCTCCTTTTCAAATGCAGATTGTTGAGGCTGGAAGTCTACCACTTAGTCACTGTGTTCTCCGTTTGACCATATGGTTGCAAAATCTAGTGGAATGATGTAAAAACCCTAGTTAGCCTCCTGAAAACAAAATATACTAGAATAAAGTGGGAAAAGGAAAGGATTTATTTTATTAATTCTTACTGTTATGCAATATCTGGTTTATTGTCAATGGCTCTGATATTTTATAGACTCTGTATCTGCCTCTTGGCGTTTGACTCCCTTGAAATATATGGGATGAAATCTCTAGGTATGGCTTTACATTTGAGATGAAATGACAAGGATTTTTCTTCCTACTCTGTACAGAGCTAAAACTCAGCAGAACACAACACACCTATTTACAAGTTATCTCATATTTGTATAAAAATTGGAAGCACACAGATGGAAAAAACCCTTATTTTGTGGTCTGTTGCAACCTTATGTCAACCTCAACTATGCTGCTAAAATTTTGATAAATTTACTGGTAAGCAGTCTCCATATGAAATGAAGGACATGACCATATGTAGCAACTTCCTTGGCTGTCCTCCTGATTTCACTTTGCAAACAAGATTCAAGAAAGGAGGGATAATTCCAATATAGATGAAAACTTTTTGAGAGAGGATGGGAGAAACAGAGGTTGATGTGTGTATATATGTGTAAAATCCCTTTCAAATGGGGATCATGAGGGAAGAGGCCTCTCCCTTTGTCACCACCAGCAGCATGTCTACATCAGAATAAAATTTCATTTTGGGAGTATGTGGAGAGTATTATTGGTCTCTCTTGGACAAATAGCAACAGATAAACAAATTGGATTGAAAACAGCACTTGGCTTCCACTATGTTGTTTTACAGTTTCAGTATAATTTCAGTATAGTGTAAAATAATGTAATCAATAAGATCCAGCTTCTGTCTTCAGGACCCACTGGTAATGCCTGGGTAACACTGATACTTAGAGACTTACAATCTTTAAACAGGGGTGTCGTATAATAAACAAGAACAGTGCTCTCTCTGTATTTTAATGTTATTTTATGCCTATTCATGGTTTGAAAATCATAGTGTTACTGTACACAAAGTCTTTTTATGTAATTTTTATGTATATTTATGTATTTGTGAATATACAGTATTCCTTCATGGTCAATTAACTACAAACTGTAAAATTATAGTAGTACATTCTTCCTAGTTTTTAGTAACCAATACAGGTATCTATAGAATTTGAAAGTTCACAAAAAGCAGAAGGGTTATTCTCTATCACTTATAACTCTTTTATGTTAATGTAAAACTTTTAGACATGTAATATTTGTCCTGAGTGAAGTTATACCTCATCCTCACCCATAAAAGTGAGAGGTAAATTAATCCTCTGTGAAAAATTAATCTTCAAAAGTTTTACACTCCATTTCATTACCTTTGGATATTTTGGCTGAAGGAATCCTCTCCTGCCTTCGCATTATGGTAAAAACCTTCCATCCTGACTTTCTGTCTTTGTAATAGGGTTTAGAAAGTAATAGTATTTGCTGCAGCAGTTATTCAGCACCATATCAAAGCCACAAACTACAGATTACTACTTCTAGGACTGCTTAGCAGAAAATCTTATGGGGACTGGTTAAAGAGCAGTTGGTTAAATTGACCTATTTGCTACACAAGTGTTTTAGTTCAGGTGTCAGTAATAAGGGTGGAATTGAAAATTTATCTTGTGAGAAAAGTAAATGTGTCATTAACTATGCCAAGAGCTTTACAGAAATGGTGATTTAGTTTCCTAGATTTAGATTCCTGTCGCCACCTGTCTGCCCTTGGATTTGGGAATTAATTTTAATTTTCTAGCCTGTTGTTTGCCAGTGAGATGTTTCTCATGGATTATAGAGCAGAGAAGGACCTCATCCCATGCTGGTGATTGTAGCTGAGCTTCCTCGCCCCTGTGACACATACCAACCTCGGTGCTGAAGGGTCAGCTGTAACACGCTTTCTAAAGATGCTGTAAATGCCACTGTAAAGTACATCTGTTAATGGTACTGTAATTGTTATCATTCTTCTTTCCCTGCCTCAGGACCAAGTATATAACTTTTAGAACATATGGTTTCCGTCAACAAGTAAGATACCATAATACCAAAGTTTCTTCTGTTCTTTCTGTGTTACCAATTCTGCTCTCCAACCCATCAGGAGCTTTTATTTCTCTAGTTCATGATTTAGGGTTTTAAGGAGAGAGTCTATTTATTTATCCAAGAATATTCTTTTTTCTTTCTTCGCAAGATAAAGTGAAATTCTTGATAAACAGTTTACAGTGTTTACATTTTCACAGTATTTGTCTTTCTAAAGGAAAATGTTTTATATTCTTGGTGAATATAATAGGTGTACATGGGGAGAGAAAGACATAAATTCAAATATTAAAATCCATTGTGGGATATGGGAGAGAGGTTTTAACCAGAATCCATATATTTCTCCATTGCAGACTGTAGTGTAGGGGAGATTTACATATGGGCTTTAAACTTGCTAACTTTTACCCCAGGGGCAGGTCAGAAACTCAGTACTGGCCAGCTGACTCCACTTCTCTGGTATGTTTGTAGCCACTGTTGAACTCCAATTCACTTTGTCTGAACTTCTACCAGTAGCCTTTTAAAGGTCTAGCATTCTTACATCTACAGGTCTACTGCAGGAATGAGGCCTATTTTTTATTAAAAACAGAGTAGGAACTTCAGTATCCCATTACACAGGATTAGCAGGCAGTACTTTCCTGTTTAAAGTCTCAATTAAAAGTTAATTAATTAATTAAATGCACTTTATTGAATTTAGTTATATTATCTCAGAGAGATGGAGACCAAGGAGACTTACAGACTTACAGGAAGTAGAGTTGTAGGTTATGACTCAATCCTTAAGCTTAGACTCTTCACCTGTCCCCTTCAGCAGGAAAGCAAGGAGTGAGTCCTTGGTTCCTCAGTAGTAAACCCTCTTTTGGTCCCTATTTAGGCACTGAGGAATTTACCTCAAAACTGGAGTTTCTGCATTTGACGTGTTTATATAGTGGCACGGTGTGTAAGCAAAGAGACAGTTTGGAATTGTAGGAAGTAAATGAATAGCTTAATTAGCATAAATAAGAGTGAAATGCCTTCTCCTCTCCTCTCCCTCCTCCATTCATTTCTTTCCCCATTAGTGACTTCGGAGGTCTCGTTTGTTTGTTCGCAGTTTTTACTCTGTCAGTTGTCTGCATTATGTTTACAGGCAAAGTGAACTATCTTCATTTACTTGCACTGATTTTGCTTTTGTTCTGCTGTTAGAATATAATGTGGCTAACCTTGTATGTTCACATAGGAATATACAATTTATGCACATATTGTAATACTGGTCCCTGACAGTAATGGGTATGTGATAACTATTAAAGAAGTCAACATTTTGCAGAAAATATACAAAATGTTGATATTTCATCATGAACAAACTGGCAGTCAAGTCAGAAGCCTGTTTTCAGAACCCAGGCTTCTGTTAAAAAGCAGCTCTTTCACAGCCAGATTTCTAAAAATAAGGTTCTCTAGGCAGAAATTTTAAGCTGTAACTCATTATGCAAAAGCTTACACAGGAAAGTAACAGAAAAGATTTGGTTTATGGTGTTTTTTGGTTTTTGTGGGTTTTTTTGGGTTTTTTTGTTTGTTTGTTTGTTTTTTGTTGGTTTTTGTTGTTGTTGGTTTTTTGGTTTTTTGTGGTTTTTTTTGTTTAGTTTTTTTGTTGTTGTTGTTTTTTGGGTTTTTTGTTTTTTTTTTTTTATGTTTCTGTCTCATACCTTTATTTGTGTCAGGTTTTAACATGTGGTTGTAATCAGGGAAGAAAGGAGAAAGACATCAGTGCATTGAATACCGAAGGAAAGAAATGGAAGCAAACACTTCTCAAGTGAGCTTATTGCTTTTTAATTAGTGCCTATGGGAAGATGCTTTGCTTTATCAGTGCCATTTATAGTAGTACTATCTTGCAACAGTGATGTGCAAAATGTTTCCCACATCTCCCACCATCTTGTATAGCCCCAGAGCAGACAGACATAAATAAGCAGTGGAAAAGGTAGAAAACAGATTCAGTCATGCCTTTTTGCTGATGCCTGATCAAGGGAAAAAAAAGGAGGGAAAGTACAGAATATGGGAGGGAAGATGAAGAGTATATACTTCATAAATTCACTGTAACAGCTGTTGTATGAAATGCTGGGATTTGCTATTGCACACAGCACAGGATGAAGGCAAAACTTGCAAGACTGTATTTCTCTGTGTAATGAGGTAGGCAGCCATGCAGTTAAATCATTTGCTTTCTCTGGGACACTGCTGTGTTCTTTGCCATTGCATTTAACTGCTCTCAGGTACCACAGTGTCATTCTCATCTTCTTTATTATAATTTTTCCCCTTGTACTTGCCACTAAATGCGAAGTTTTACAGTGGAGCGGCTGTTGGCAAAAACGTTGTCCCAAAATAAAGCAGTCAGTATTTTACAAACAGTTGGTTGAAGTCGCTTCAAAGTTCTGGGTACAAGGAAAGAGAAGCAGTGCAGGGATGAAAACTGTTTGCTCAGGAGCCATTTCAGAAAATCATATTAGGCTTGTGCATGGCTACTGCCAACTTAGTTTTCCTATTCACCCAGCTGGACTTCCAAGCATAATCTTAGCTCTTCTTTGGAACACAGAGAAAGGAGGATATTCTCTCTGAATTCGGTGTCTTACACATATGAAAAAAATATAGATAAATTGGTAAAAGCTTTTAAGAGTTTGTATAAAAGTAAGAATTATTATTTTTTTAATATAGAATCCAGGTATTAGTAAAAAACTTAGTTTGATGTTTTATATTGATGAGTAGATCATCAGTATAACACTGATTTTTCTTCAAAATAAGTCAACTTATTGGTTATCAAAATATTTTGCAGTCTCCCTGCTGAAACAAACTTGCAAAACATGAAAAACCTGCCTTGTGGGGTATCTTAGGCCTGTAAGGTAGCTGTAGCACATCAAGACAAGTGCATAGTTTTGAGACTTTTAAACTGCAGTGTCACATCTATTTTCTGAAAGTATTTCTAACATACATTATATCCTAGCATATGCTATATTCTACCAATGTTTATTTTATTCCTAATCATAGAAAATAAATTTAATGCTTGAAAATCAGGAATCCAAAATAATTTGTGCTCTGTTGTCATTGTTGTGACACAGCACTGACAGCACTTCTTTAAAGAAGAGTTTTAACTGAAGACACTACATGGAGCCAAATACACAGGAGAAGAAATTCTGCCATCATGGTTCTTTGCTCTGTATTTAATGTAGAGTCCAGAATGCAAGAAATTGAATGATCCTCTCAGAGTGTTTATAGTTACATATTATTTACCCAAAAGGCCATACTCTGATAATTTGTCTAAATATGTACTTAGAGAGGTTTGTTCACATATTAAAAGTCTCTGTGGACTAAATCTGGAAGATTTTATCTGTCCTTTCTAATGGAAATCTTCTCTGCTGTGTTGATTTTGACCAACCATTACATTCTTTAGCCTGTTGAGTTATTTTAAATTCTTCAAATTCAGATTATATGTTTTATAAAATGTATGGGTTTTTTCCAAGGTACACATTTTAACTACTCCATTATTGTAACCTAGTGATAGTAAAAGAACATAAGTAAGGTTTTAAACCTCCAAGTCAAGAGTAAGGCATATTAATCAAGTACTTCAGAGAAATAGCCTTAGATTTTTGAAGCATTATTATGCCATACCTTTGATAAATATGTTTTTTAATCCCCCTCCCTGTTTATTCTGAATATTTCTTAAAAGTGGAATATAAAAAAGAAAACTGTTTATGGCTTAGAAGCATCTTAAATTTCAGGGAAGTGTTTAGCTTTTTCCTCTGCAGCTGGAGGATTTAATAAAATCTTGGCATTTGGGCTGAGATGTCTAAGGTTCAGGAAAACAGCTTGGTTTTATACCACCTCTGAAAATTCTGGTTTATAATGGAAATTCTATGGATCAATAACTATGGCATCATTAATAGCTGTGGTATTGAGGGAGGTAAAGTGATAGTGTTCATATTAGTTCTGTTTTGCCAGACCTATTAATTACTTAAATCCTTTCGCTGCTTTTCTGTGACTCTGTAAGCTCCATGAATGCTCCCTTGATCTTGTAGGAAAACTGCTTGAGAAAAATGTATGAGTCCTCTGGAATCTATTTTGATGAATGTCATCAACTTTTGAAGGTTTCTAAACCACTACAGAATTTGTCACACAGCACGCAAAGGTTACTTACTGTGTTTATGAATATAGATTGGCTTAACTTGGGGCAAAGATCTTCAGCAAATGCAGGGAATGTTGTGGCATAGATAGAATTTATTAGAGACGGGGAATGTTCTGTTTTGCACTGGTTTGCTTCTTTTCTTCTCTTATGAAAGTGCCTGACAAGAAGTAACTTCCTGTAAAACTGTGTGGTTTTCATTCTAACTGTTGCACTTTAAATATATTTTGTTCTCTGATCTTTTGCTGTATCTGGGGTAATCTCCTGATGGATCCCTATCCAAGTCCCTGGTGAGCTGTAGAATCCACAGATGTCAACCTTGCCAGCTCAAGCCAATTACCAGAGCATTTTATCCCTTTAGTTTAAGATCCTGACATTCTCTCTTGTGCACTGAAATCCAGCATTTAATATTGAGACCACACTCTGACTGATATTCAAGTTTTTGAGCCTGTTCCTGTTTCCACTGATGTCTTTGAAACAAAAACCAACAAACAAAAAAACCCCAACCAAACAAAAAAAAAGCCCATCCTAAATGATAACTCCAGTGTAAACGGGAGTGATTAAAGTGTCACACTCAGGGATCCAGATTCTTCTTCCTTTACAGGTTGTCTGCAGGAACTCAAATTCAACCCCAAACAGATTACAGTTGCCTACGACCATGTCTGCTGGGGCTATGAGTATCTTCAAGGATGAATTGTCCACCATCTGTTCTTTGCCACAAGGGTACATTGCTTGTTTGTTATCCCTCAGGACCACCTTTTTTTGCAGAGGTGCTGTTTAGCTGCTCAGCTCCCCTGATGCAGTGGAAGGTTGTTGAGAACTTCAGACATTAATACCTGGTGGAAGATGTTTGAAACTCGAGAATTTACCGAGAAGTATCACAAATATATATACAAAGTCTTCAAGGTATCTGACCTCAGGTACTAGCGGATCATATGAAATCTGAGCAAAAAATGTAGCAGATATTCACGTTCACCGGAGAGACTGGGCAGAGTTGTTACTGCTAAACTGAGTAATTCCGTATTTACATCATTGATATTTTGAATCTTGTACAATACAGAGTAACAATTAGTGGGGATCTCCTAGTTCCCCCCAGTAATGCATACCATAAAAAAAATCCTGTTAAAATCCTATTTTTATATTGAAGTAAAGGCAGCCATTAGAATTCTTTTTCCTGTGATACCTATCGGGTGTCGCATATTTTGGATAATTCACTGCTTAACATCTGGCATTGCTTTTCAAAGATATGAAAAAAAAAATCTTCTCTCTCTGAAATCATCAACATTCAAGATCATGTTCAGTTTTCTGAGGTCTAGGACACAGCTGCTCCAGCAGGCAGCATGGCAAATAAATGTATTCCTTCTCAGCATAAGTTCCCTAGAGCATTCTTCCAGTTCAGAAATGGAGGCAGAAAGAATTCCATATCAAAAGATTCGTTGTGGAGGCATTTCCAACAGGAGAAGCCACTCATAGAGCTCCACTCCAGATCCACTGAACAGATTTTTAATATTTAGAATTAAAGACACGCAAGTTAAATAAATTATTGCCATCTAAAGGTGCTGTCTTCATCTCAGTATACAAGAGCTTTTCTTAAGGCTCTTCTGAGCAGAACATAACTCAATTTAGACTTCCTTCTGCAAAACTGGTTATAAGATGTGACTGGATGGGTCTTCTCTTAACAACTTTAGAAAGTTGCTAAGTATCAAACCATCTCTGATTGCAAGCTTCCCATTTCCCAGCCACTTCTCACAACCATCTACCATATCCTGACCACCAGATTTCTAAGCAGAAGGCTGGATGTCATTAGTAATATAAACAATTAACCAGATAAGAAACTTCTGCTGAGTAACACAAAGGTCTTTTTTTGTTATTTGTCTTGGGCACATGCACTTTGGAATCTGAAGAGGACTGTGAAATGAACCTACTCTCCCCATAGGTTGTTCTGTGTAAAATCAAAATAAAACCGCATGCACATAAAAAAATGTGATTAGAAAAAACATTTAGGGAATTCCTGTGTTCTCTTCCAGCCAAATGTGAAGTTAGGCGTGCTGTCAACATGACTCTTATTGAGCGACGTGTCATTGCATGCTCGTAGATGTCCTTTGGCTGATGCTTTCCTTCTGGCGTGCACATTCCCATTCACTTGTGCTCACTGTCTGCTCATTTTCTACACAATTTGCTTTGAAAATGTTTAAGTGTGTGTCTGTGTTAATGGTTAGAGAGATGCATTTGCTGGTTAGTAAGATTAGTAAGATCTGCAGCTCACTGTGGGTGACAGCAATAAGTGAAACTGATGTTGTTTAGTGGTATTCTCTCATACAGAAGGCTCTGTGGTGACAACCCTATTGTACTAAATGTTTTTTTTTCGAAGTGTCACACTGTTTTACAGAGCTGCTTAGGACTGCACAATATGCTGTGTTCATTTTCTGGGGGTTTGTCTGGTTTAAAACCATTAGAATTTTTTGTAGCGTGTTTGTGTAGTCAAATGAAGCATATTTCAGGATTTTATTAGTCTTCAGCTGCAGAAGATCCCAACTGCTGTTTTCCTTCCACCTCACTTCTTTTAGCCTGGAGCTCTGTCATTTAAGTTGTTTCTGTATCTGCTAGGGGTGATGGATTTTAAGACAGTTACTTAGGCTACAGAAAAACGGTGGGATATGTCATCAAAAAGTGATAGTCATTAGGAAGATGTTGTAGCGACTTGTGGCAGTTTTAAACATTGAATTTGATTAATGAGAACAAGTGAGCAACATTTACCACAGAAGGTTTTCAGCAAATTTTTGCTTCCTATAAAGATAAAAGGAGGCTTTTTAAAACTGGAAAACATTCTAATAACTTTCATCAGTAAATATACCAAAACATAAGTTTCTTTGCATTTGTGTGTGTCTGTGTGTTTCCTCATTGCCTGTGCCAATTTTGCTACTCTTAGTATGTGTTTGGATCTTTGCTTTTCCTCCCTTCTACTGCTAGCACGCAATAGGTACAGGGTTTTTTTCGCTATCGTTAGCTACAAAAAACCCAGTTTAACATTTATGCACCCTGGAGCTGGGAAATGGCAGGTGCAATGCACCCAGCTTTGGAACTGCAGGTACCTTTGAACACACAGAGTTGGTGCTCTGCTTTTTAAACTTTTCTCTAACCATACAGTCATGTTTGGATTCTCTAATAGACAGTCACTAATTAGTGTTTACCTAAGAAACTGTTGTGAGTTCACCTTTCACAACACCGAGATCTCATATGCGTGAGGATACACTGCAGACCTTGACTTCACTTGTCAAGAATGCTTGAAATATGAAAACTCAAGATAAATTATATCTTGCCACAAGCCAGCTGGTACACAGGTGAATATTTTCTAGTGCTGGCAACAATTCTGCATCTGCTTAACACACAGTCCTTTACAAAGCCTAGAGAGCTGACCACCTCTTTGTCATCAAGAGACGAATGGTCTGTTGTTGTCTCTAAATTTTCCTAGATACTGAAAACCATGACTTTTTGAACTTAAAGTAGAATCCTTTCTATTCCTTCCTTCCTGTGTTAGATTACTTTTGTAATGGATTTTAAGAAAACATTTGTGGCATGCAGATGCTGCACTATCCTTCCAGTAGACACTAAGAAGGTTCTTAGCAGTCATCTTACTTTGCTTATTCACCCCACAACAATTTTGTTTGTCGATGTCCTATGAGTTACAGAATTCGTGTTGGTTATTGTGAAGGATTCCGTGTGCTTCCACCTGACAAGATTTTGGAAGCAAATGGAACTTACATTTTTGGACTCCACTTTGATCAGCTAAATAGATAGAAAATAGTTACTGATAGGCATAAAGCTAGTAGTAGGCAGATGAAAAGGAATTAAAGGGTAATCTTTATATTGCTTGAACAAAGTAGCTTTGATGGGAGATTTTAGGAATCATGAGACCACAGGAATTCCCTCCACCTTGCATCTTGACATATTTTGTCCATTTGACAGTTCCCTGTGTGCCTGTGCCATGTCTTTCATGCTGGGTCTGTGCTCCCCGAAGTTCAAATTGCCTCTGAAATCCAAGTTTTAAGTGAGCTAAGGACTCCTTTGTAAGGATGCAAAGCACAGTGCATCCTTTCTGAAAAACTGGAAGTGGTTTAAGCTGTCTATGTGATCAGATGGTGTAGAGGAGGTAGGTGATGAAACAGAATTTTAGTGGAAGCTAGAATGTGGGACTATTCCAGAATTAAATGCAATACAAATTCCTTAAAGCAACTCTTCCTGCTTATTCCTTTCTATGTTTTTTTCTCATACTGTTTCAAACAAGTCTAGAAACAAATGAAAACCTTGTCTCCTAAGCACAGAAGGAAACAAAAGGAAAGTAACCGTTTCTAGCTCTATTTCTCAGTATTTGCAAGGTGTTCAGTACAACAGAAATGGTCCCTGTTAAGGGTCTCAGTCAATTTGTCTTTCAACCAAAACCTTCAGCAGAGGCATTATGATTGATTTTTGGCAGTACATTCAGTTACAGGCAAAGCAAAAAAAAGCTTTTTAGAGTTCCAATCTGAAGCACAGCATAGACTGTAAGGAGGCAGGTTCCCAACTGAAGTATCTTCAACAGTACCAGAGAATACACTGATGTTTGTTTGTAAATAAAAGTGCTGACTTGCTTCTTTTGGGGTTTTTACTTACTCACATTTATTCTAGATGAATCTCGGTAAAGTGAAGAATTAGTTTCTCAGTAATATTTTCAAACTTCTAAAAAGTTCTTAAAAAGGGTTTATATGTAACTTCACTGGCATTAAAAATGTGATTTTCCCCCCCTATTTATATATATAAATAGGATTTATTGAAAGTCTGGTTTAATATTAGTTTATACAGCCAATAATTGTTTTTTGTAAATAAAGAGTATGCATAAGGAACAAAAATAGTAAATTAAATTTGGAATACAATCTTTATAGATAGCCAAGATTTCACAGTGCCCTTTCTAAATTATGGGATAAATTCACAAGAATTAGTTTTTCTTGGAAGTGGTTAAGCTGACCAAAAGCTCAAAGTAAGCAGTAGCCTCTGAAGCTGGGCTAAGATCTGCTGGCTGTATTTTCAGTGTCTAGTCACTCAGCAGTAAGGGACTGTCACTTTGTAGAGAAGAAGCACCAGCAAATCCTTTACAAGCAGTAGGTTTTAATGACACAGTGTTTTCCAATCAAGACGAGAGAGAAAGGAAGAAGCACAAAGACAGTCCAATATCATTAGAAAGTCCTTCAGCGCGGTGGTATGATGGATTTAATGATATGAGTTTCCTTTGTGAGGTTAAGCTTCAGCTTTAATGATGTTTAAACAGTTTTCTTTTTTTTTGCATTTACAGTAGCAGGAAATAAAAGATTGGTTTTAGCATAGTGGCCATAATTTTATTTTTGGAAAGCCTCAGAGCAGAACTGCCTAAACAAATCGACATTTAAAAAAAAATTATCTTGGAGTTCTTTTGTTACTTTGGTAGAGATATTTGGCTACTCCAAAATAGCCCATTGTAATATCTTTAATAAAAACGTTCACCTAGTCTTTTAGTTTTCCTACACTACTTATTTCTGTCAACATTCCAGACCATTATAGAAAAGTATTCAAATACAAATTAAGCAACAAAAATGCTTTTGTGAATGCTGTAGGGCCAGGTCACGTGCCTTTCCTCACTTTGTTGATAAGGCCTTCAGTTCCTTCATGGCTACTTGCACATCTAACTGAGAGGAGGTTGTAGCCAGGTGGGGGTTGGTCTCTTCTCCCAGGCAACCAGCAGAAAGACAAGAGGGCATGGCCTTAAGCTCTGCCAGGGGAGGTTTAGGTTAAATATTAGAAAGAAATTCTTTACAGAGAGAGTAATCAGCCATTGGAATGGGCTGCCCAGGGAAGTGGTGGATTCTCCATCCCTGGAGGTTTTTAAGATGAGGCTGGACGTGGCCCTTAGTGCCATAGTCTAGTAACTGCGGTGGTGTTGGATCAAGGGGTGGACTTGATGATCTCAGAGGTCCTTTCCAAGCTGTCTGATTCTATGATTCTATGATCTTCTAATGTGTTCTGGTTTTATGTTAACTATGCATCAAACAGAAGTTATTTCCTTTACCTAATGTGCATTTGGTGTGATTAAAGTAGTCCATTGTTTTACTGCAGTGCCATGCTGTGCACATTCCTGATGGAGCCCAATGTTGGACAGGCTGGAAAGTAGAAATACGGTCAGTATAGTCTGGTAGGACCAAAGCAGGAAACTGCTTGTGTTCCTGAGAAAATGAGTTGATTGATTGTTGTACTTACTTCTGTTTGAACTCTTCTGTAGTTTTTCCATTTGACAGAAGGGAAAGATTTTGGGTGGAAGAACCAAACAGAAAAGACGTTTTTTCCAATTTGGGTCCATTCAAAGGACACAAACATAAAACACCATGCCACTTTGCTTTAATAAACAAACAAAAAAGAAATAAAAATCAGAGGATAGGGAAAAGTAGATTCTTAAAGACTGTTTTCTTTATAATGGCATTTGATAATAGAATTATCAACAGCAACATACTGAAAGGTACTGATTAGAATTAAGTTCCTTTAGATTTACAGTAATAAAATAAAGGTTTATTTCACCTTTTACGTGATTTTTTTAACCCCCCTGTGTTATAGTGGCTGCAGACTCTTCTTTCAGTGATTGCATCTTAGTATTTTCCAGAGGCAGCCTGAAAAGACCATCCCATCTCTCCCGTAACCAAGGAGAACTTCCCAGAATTGCTCGGGTTTTGCATTATAATCTAAAGTAAACTGCAACAGGGACTTCTTTTAATGAGGCGATTGAGAGGATGGAGGTGGTAGTCAGGCTATGTGGCACTGTCAGAATGTTGCTAAGCTTTAGAGTGGAATAATTGTAACCGGCAACATCCTCATTAATCATGGCTAATGTTAATGATAGCTCCCTGTAGTGACTCATGAAGAGGTGATGGCCTTAATGAAAGCTGCCTTAGAGGCTAACAGATGCTGGTTGAATTTCAGTATTTTAAATATACAATTGTTCAGTTCTTCTAAGTAAGGTGATGGTTTTTTCCTACTGAATAATAATATGGGAAACTTGGTATTCAGTCCTATTCTTTACTGAGCTGATTTTTTTGAATTATTGGGTACATAATAGACAAAAGCAAAAGGAAAACAGTCCAGCATGCATTGCAAATTCAGAGCCACGCACACAGGTGAAACTTTATGTTTTCCGATCTATGTTTTAATATTATAGATGTCATTGTGAATGTACTGAATAAAACAAGAATGTTTACTGCTACATATGAGAAATATTGACTATGATGTGGGAAAAAAACATAATAGTGTGCTGCTTTATCTCTCCACTAATGCTTGATAGCTCAATATTCAGTGTTTACCAGTGTTGCTAATCTCCTGGTTGCGTTCATAAGTGCCTTTGGCTCCTGCTGCTCTTTTTGTGAGCTTAATGAGTGGGAGAAGAAGAAAAATCAGCCCTTAGCTAAGGCACTGGGGTAAAACCTCAGAGAACTTCAAATTTTGGCTCTCCTACCATTTTATTCATGAGCATGGATATTTAAGAACTTTAATCTTGAATGAGTTAGATACTTGTAGTTCAGTTAGAAAACTGAAAATAGTGAAGTGCTTAAACTTAATACTTCAGTAAATACTTCACTGGACTGGAACCCAATATCTAAATTCTCTGAAAGAAAAAAAAGAGAAATAATGCATCCCTATTTCACTAGGCTATTTGATGATTAATAAATAGTTGTTAAATGCACATATTTTAGCTAACAGGAATAAAACTTTTACATTAATTTTCAGGGCATTTTTTTTCCTTAATTTGGATTTCTCTTGCTTAGGAGGTTACTCTTATGTGCTTCTTTTTTATATGCTTAATCATTTCTTCTTTCTTTGTTGAGGTACAACCTTAAAATATGTAGGCATCTGTTGCCATACTTCTTGTGTGCATATTTGTCAATAATATTGTGGAAACAGAATTAAACAATCATGCATGACCTAGATAGGAAATGCATTTTATCATCCCTTCCAATGATGGAATATCTTTTATGCACATAGGTGAAATGTATATTGACCCTTTTCGTTCCGATCAGGTGCTCATCTCTACATCATCACCTCCTGCAACACCACACCACATCATGTCTTTCCGAATTCTCTTTGTCTTTGAAAGGGTTGGTCTCAGAATATATTCCATTGAATTAGCATTTTACCTTTAGATATGTATCGATGTGCATGACATTTTGTTATTTTGTGCCCAGACTTCTCTGTGAATTTCCCACTCTCTTCGAGCTATTCCTTCCTGTTTAGTATATACAAGAATGCCAATTTTTGAACATTTAAAGGAGACCTTTAAAAAGAAATTCTCAGCTTGACTAGGCATTAGCTTATACTATGTTAAACTAAAGCCAGTCACAAGTCAGATCTCCTCCTTTAGGTACTGGCACCTTCTTTACATACCTTTCAGTACTTCTGTCACTTCTACTTGTAATCTTACAGTTGGTTTCCAAACATGCCGGTTATCTTTATTTACATGGAGATTTTCTGAGACATTGTGTCAAAATTTTATCATTTAATGTCAAGGGACCTGTTGATTTAGAAATACTGCGCGGAGTTATTCGAGCCTCCGAAGGTCACCATCTTTTGTTAAGCATTGGTATACCAGTAGTGTACTATTTATGCAATAAGGAAAAACATTGAAAGTATTGTAAGGTACTGCTATATTTGATACCCCTTGATCTTGAACAATTACAAGTATTTAGGGTTTCTTTACAGGTAATTTTTTTGGCATAAGGCCAAGATACATTAGAACCTTAAATTAGTTCTGAGGAAAGTATACAGGTTTTCTGATAATGTGAGCAAACTTTGTTGCAGCTTTATCTGTTTCTGTGTAATTCCCTCTTGAGCTACCTCTTGATTTTCCTGCCATCATGGTAGGCTTTTGGGAGAGCTGAATTATTCCTAGCTTCTGGAATTAAATTTCATTGCTTACTTTGAGGGATTTTAACATGAGAAAGAATCAGACTTCCCGAAGAGCTGTGGGGTCACTTTTGTTTCTTTTCCTCCGTACTAAGTTTTTAATTTGATTGTCAGCTCCCATGAACACACTGCTATCTGAAGTAAAAAATCTGACCTTTCCCTATATATAATCAGATACAGGAAAATAGGGTAGGGGACAGGATGTCAAATATCAGAGGTCATTGGCATGGAGAGAGTTGCCACTTCCCTGGAAACATGGTATGTTAAAAATCTTCTGTGGAGGATTTACAAGCTGAACTGGTGAGACAGAAAAGTAGATTCATGATTTAAAAAGAGGAAAACAAAGAACATCCATCATCCAGACAGATAGCAGACTTAATTGTATTCCCTTTTAATTTGGGCTGTTCAATAATGCATCATGTTAGTCATCTAAGTTGCACCTTTCTGTGTTACAGTGTGTTGCAGATAGGAAGGTAAGTTTATTACAACTAATCAAACAATTACTATAAGTTCCAACGTAGGTAGCTGATGGAGCATTGAAAGAATAAATTGTAGCTTCCAAGTGAAAATTCCAGACCAAAAATAAAAGTCAAATGCAAAAGAAAGGCTGTTGGCTAAAATTAGGCCAGCTGAGGTTAATTTCAGGGGGTCACATATGGCAACTTCTAAAGCTGTGTCCATTGTGACAGCTAAAGATGATCCTTCATGACTTATAAAAGCTGGCAAGATAATTGTTTTGTATTATATTTGAAAATAAAAAAAAAAAAAAAAAAAGGAAGTCTTCCTCAGGAATGGTTTTGTTTCACCTGAGTTAACTTAATATTTGTGCTGCTTTATATCTGTACCACAGTAGGTACATATTGCAATGTGACTACATTGTCCTACCATACTTGTAGAGAAGTGGGAATAGGAAGATCTTATTCATTTTCCATATTCCGTAGATTTAAATTGTTATGTTTTTGGTTTTCCCTTCATTTACTGCTGGTAATAATAATTCTCCCTTCTGTTTCTCAAGTTCTGAGAGATCACAAATATATTGTTTCTTTCATGGTGGGATCTGCCTTCGAAACTGTTTCACAAGAATATAGGAAAGTAGATGTTGCTTTATTAAAACATCAGTATTGCATCACTGAATATACTGCAAATTTCAGTCATCTCCCTTGCTACACTCACTTAACAATCACGTTCCTTCTCTTTTATATTCCAGACATGGTTTCTGGATCTAGTATCATTGTGAGGCAACATTCTTCAAGGTAGTATTATGGTTTAGGTTTCATGTTTTAGCCTGTCAATTTATAAGCAGACAGTGATACTACCATTGATTCATTTGGTTTGGAGCAGGTCTTAAAATGGGTCATGACTGTCATAAAGCAAATAATCTTCTCTGGTCTGTAGAAATTGGAAGCAGTACCTCAGTCATACTAGACACAGGGCTGTCCACCAGGATTTTTTTTTTTTTCTTATTTTTATCAAGGTTTCACAATATATTTGCAGTTAAAACATATTTATTGTTTAATTCATAGTTCTGTTAAAAAAGTAGTTTATCCTCCAAAAATTACTCCTTTTCTTGAACACAAAATTAATTTTATAGCAGTCTGCAAGTAGGTCCATTTAAAAACTAAATCCAGTTAGGCTGGAAGGTTAAGAAATTTGGTATGCTTCTGATTCTTCTTTCCTAGAAGGATTCAGAATACAATGCTTTAAGTGGTTAAATGCATCTACTGTACTTTCAGTAGTGACCATACTACTTGTAGAGGAAAAAAATCATACATAACAAAGAGATTTTTTTGTTGTTGTTGCATATTTGTTCCTGAAATACTGCCTACTAATGTCAGACCTAACCAAAATAAATGTCTATAGGTTTGTAGATTTTTTTTTCCCAGATCTTTTAGTAAGCACATTTTTAATCACATTAAGTTTGTGGCTTTAGTTTTGCTTTTGATTGCATTCACATACATATTCTTTTTTTTTTTTTTTTTTTTTTTTTTTGTTGTTGTTTTGGTTTTTTTTTTGTTTGTTTGTTTTTTTGGTTTTTTTTTGTTAAGCGTTTGTTAAATCCTTATTCTGTCTTGGTTTTGTACTCTACTCATATCTTTTGCTGTGTTGGTATAAGTGCTCCTTAAAATTAGATAAAAGCTGTTTTCCTGAATGTGGAGTAGTTTTAATCCTTTGAAATTGTTACCATCTACTCTTTTTTTATTAGAACTTTTTTGAGACTTTTGTGAGATACAATTATCCTATTATATCCATTTTTGTTCTAGTTGATATTAGGCATTAACTAAATGTTCCTTTCAACGAATAGTCTCAGATACTTTACAGAGATCATAAAATGCAAACTATTTTAAGAGGTGTATTAAAAGTTGATAAAAATGTATGCTATTATTTTAAAAGCTAATTCTGTTCTACATTACATGTTAAAATCACGTGGAGAGATTCATAGGCTACAGGTTCAGTATTATTACACATAATGAAGGACAAAATTCTCAGCAGTGATACTGTGCAAAGAAATCAGACCAATTCCCATTTAGGTAGCTTACATGTTTGAAGTGTACTTTCTGCAGCACAGCAGTGCCAGAGACCTCTTTTTTTTGTCCCTGTGTTAGGTCGTGATATAATGGGTTGATGGGATGTTAAAGGAGTCACAGCATTTCTAGTTCTCCACATAAAGTTCACTGTAAGAGGCCAAGTCAGCATTAGTTTCAGTTATGTGGCTATCGAACAAATAACAATTATTTAAAACAGAAGGAAAACATACATATATGTGCATATATATAGTACAAGAGGAATTTAACAGAAAACATCGTTTTAGTTTCATCACTTTGATTCTGGCTGCTTGGACAGACAGTGGAAATCGTAGCTTAGGATGTCATGTTTGTCTTCTGAGTAATTTGATTTTAAGGTTTGGATATCATTGTCTTTTTTTTCAGTAGCATTTACCAGTCCATTTTCTCCCTTAAAATGCTGTGCAAAATAAAAACATCAACAATAAAGGAAGGAACAGCAAAAGCTATTTTTTTTTCAAATCATCACGAATAAAAAAACCCAATCAAAACAAATGAGGCCTCTTAGGCAGAGCATCCATGAAATTAAAGAGAAATTTGAATCATATGTTGCTTATTATCCGTGACTGCCACAGTTTGATGTCTGTCTGATGGTTAAAATCAATAATCCATTTTTTTACTCTGGCTTGTTCATCCCATCCCTCTCCCCTCCTGACTCATTCATCCTTCTTATAACATAAGACTGTGAATATCTCTCAGTTACACAAAATATCCAAGTATTAGTTTTTCTTCTTTCCTTCCAGTCATAAAGAGGATGTGATTTCTGTACTTTTACAACACCACAAGATTTAAAAATTACGTACCGATTTGTAATTTAAACCCCTTTGGAGGCAGGTGCATGTTTCTTTGAGTTTGCAAAAATGATTTCTCCATGAAAGATGATAAAGTGTCTATCCAAATGCATTTTAATGAATTTCTTTACTCTTTGGTTTGAGATGCCCTTAATATGATTTATACACAAATCTTACCTGTGACATAATTAAACTATATTAATAGCCTTGGCAACAACTATTTTTTGTTGTTATTAGAAACATAATCTGTCACTTGAATATATGCATTTATTTTTGTTGCCTCTGCATGTTATTTGCCTTCCTATTTACTCTCTAATTAAAAAGCCAGTGAGAATAGCTTGGCACTACATTAATCTGTTGCCATTCTGTGTGCATTTTCCCTGGACTCAGTCTCCTGTTGAGTCAGAAGGTATTCTAAATTCACCCGTAAACACTATTAATGAGGAATTTTGGAAGTACAGCAGTGGCTTAATTTGCTCTGGAGCAAGCTGTTTGGTAAGCACAGTTGAACCACATTAATTACAACTAGGTTACATGTGCTACAAAAACAGGGTTGTATTGGTAGAGTAACAAGGACTCGCTTTGGCCAGATGTCATTATAGGATGTACTTCAGTGACTGGTTTTATATTTTCAAAAGCTTTTAATTATTTGTTTGCACTTTACCTTACAAGAAAATGAACAAGGTCTGGGCTTCCTTTTCTTTTTTTTTTTTCTTTTTTTTTTTTTTCCTTTCCCCAAAGTGTCTGAATATATTCCTGTGAGTCTTATGTGGACAAATAGAAAAAAACCTTGTTTGGGGTTTCTTTCTCCTGTTAGGGAAACAGATTTTAATTTACATGCTTCAAGGGTTAGCAAAGCACAAGTAGAATGGCAACGAATTTTGGCACTTCATCTCAGTTTGTTCTATGATTGCAGTACTTTGAAGAAACCATCAAAAAGGGGAAGAAAGTTAAAAAGATAAGACCCCTGTGTTGCAGAGGGGTCCCTGAGTTGCAGGTGTGAGCTGCAGCATTGGTCTTGGTGGGTGTTGGAGTTCAACCCCAGCTGGAGCTGAGCACCATGCAGCTGCTTTGCTCTCCTCAGCCTGGTGAAATGGAGAAGTAAAAGTAAAACTTGGAGGTTGAGATAAGAACAGTTTAATAATTGAAACAAAGTAAATAAATGAAGTAAAATACAGTAATATTAGTAAATAATGATAAAAAAAGGAAAAAACAAGTAATGCACAATACAATTGCTCACCACCCGCTGACTAATGCCAGACCCCATCCCTGAAATCAGATCAGGCCGCCTTCCAGGTAACTTGCCCAGTTTAGATACTGAGCATGATGTTTTGTGGTGTGGAATATCCCCTCTGACCAATTTGGGTCACCTGTCCTGGCTATGCTGCTCCACGGCTTTTTAGTGTGCTCCCTCACTGGCAGAGCATGAGACACAAAAAAGTCCTTGACTTAGGATAAATATGCCTTAGCAGCAACCAAACCATCAGTGTGTTATCAACATTGTTCTCATACTGATTTAAAAACACAGCACTGTACCAGCTACTGAGAAAAATTTAACTCTATCCCAGCCAAAACCAGGACAGTGGGGAAAGTTCCCTCTGACATTGGCAGTGCTGCCTCTGGCTTGTCAATAGCTCAGCCTCTATCAATGCAAAGCTTTCTACAAGCTTGTGGCATAGTGACAAATACTGAAAATGTTATGAGGAACAGCTTGACAGTGTCCTTTTAAGATAAACGTGTATATTAGAGATTACACACTTGAGTTGTGACTTGGATGAGTATTTTCATTTCCAGCATGCTTTGGTTATTTTCTTAATACCCATCTGTTTCTGTGTTCAGTAATTTATACATTATTTACTAGCACAAATTTAGCTCTTAGGCTCAAGAATAGGCTGTTTTCGCCGTATTTTCTGGACCACTTTCTTCCCTAGCCACTGCAAAGCAGTGTTTGGACAGATTCCCAAGTACGTGTAAGGCTCTATTTGAGGCATTACCTCTGTGGTGGCCTCCAGGACCTCAGTCAGAAAGAAACACAGTGGTCTGTTTTATGCATCTGTTAGAGCCAGCGAACATGATCTGCCACAAAATTAGAAACAGACTTTCTGAGACTTTTCATTTGTGCAGCAGTTCCAAGGAGTTGAAGAAGGCACGCTTAGTGTTTCAGAGTTTGGGGGCTCCTTAGTAGATTAGAGGAAGTCAACTGATTGAAGTCAGGAAGAAGCTGCTTCATTTTAACATCCTTACTGTTGGAGATCTGTCTGGATCCTTATAGATCCCTACAGACCCTTGCAGCCTAGAAGTCATAACAGAGCTGAAAATTTGTTTGCAAGGTGTAGTGGTTCCAAGATTGTATTTTATCCCCTGTAATATCTTCTTTTCCATCCTGCTTGAATTACATTAATTATTAAACTGCTTTAACAAAGAAAAATTAAGTGGAGAAAACAATGAGAGCGAGTTAGTAATTTTCATAAGTTTGTTAATCATGACAGAAACCAATGTTTTGCTAAATGTGATTAAATGGAATATTGGATGACAGTATGTAGGTATCTTAAAGATGTCTGATTATGGGTGGCATCTCATTAAATCCTCTGAGATGTAAGCACACATTCAAATATATTATTGAAAAGACTGGGTTCAAGCACAAACTAAACTTTGTTAATGTGCTTTGTTTTTATTAGTAGGTTTGTTATCCAGTGTCTTTTTTTCCTCTCTATTTCATTAATACAAAAGAATTTTTTTTTTTTGCTTTAGGTAAAGTTTTTTTTGTCTTTTCAAATTTCAAGGAAGGGTTTACTCTTACGTATTTCCCAATTCACCACTGAAGAATTTTGTGTCAAGAGTTTGTTACTTGTGGAGGACTTGGCCTGTAGGGTAGTCCATGCACATGCATGGACCGGTATGGTTAAGGAAAATGCAACTGCTGCTTACAGAAAAATTTTAAAGTATTTTGTATTGCACAATGTTGTACTCTATGAGAATTTATTATAAATATGTGATTTTATCCGTTGTTAACCTATTTTCAAAACCGTGAAAGGACCTAGGCTCTCATACTTACACACATGTGGACAGTATGTGTTAATGTTGTTAACATTTCTAGGTATAGAAATATATACATATAATATACATTTATGAGAAATACGGTTGAGATTGATTACAACTTTTTTTCTGTATATGGTAGGAGGTTTATTGCAAAGTTTATTTTTAATGTATTTTAGCTCATTATAATAATTTCTAAGTATAACATGTATTTAAAAAAGAAAATTAAGATAACTCTTTTAATAATACAGTGAGTTGTGATGATGATGCAGTATTCTGCACAGTTACCTTCTCTCTCCTGTAGTTTCCATGGGAAATTCATATTTCCCAATTGCTGCTTTTTTTGGAATGCTTATAATAAAGCCTCTGTGTCTAAAACCCCACAAACTTCTTGTAGCAATAAATTTCTAATGACATAATTCATCTGCGTGTGCTGGACTGAATTGCTTTCTTTTTGTGCAGCTGTTTCAGGGAATTCTTTTGGAAATGCTTGAGGTTGTTTGGCACCTTTCATAAATGCAGTAGTTGTCACTTTTCTTCAGTTGGCAAAACTATGCTGCCAATTAAGAATACAGGAAAGCTAACATAAAATTCTTTTAAAATAAAGTTAGAAAAAGTGAACAGCTTCTACATTTTCGGCTCTCTCTCTCCCTGCCCCCATACTGTGCTCTATTTTTCAGTTGTCATGATTGTTTTTCTTCACTGTGTGGCACAAAGCACCTCTGAAGCCAAGCACAATTTATATTGCCAAGACAGATGCTATAAAATGAAGCTGAACATGGCAGATGTTGAAAGAGTTGTATGTTTGCAAATGATTACCTGTCATAATATGTTTTTCTGATTCTTTTTTTTTTTTTCTGAAACTCCGGACTAGAAAAGAAAACAAGGTGGCCTGGTCTTTCAGTGCATGATTTGAAGCCAAGGAAGAGGAAGAGTTTAGCTGCTCTTTTAGACTAGAAAAAAAGAGCTGACATCATAACTTAGTTCCAAATAACATGTTGACAACAAACACAGTGAAAAATATTTCACAATTTGAGAAAAGACCTTCTTTCATTCCTTATGACTGCGGCCTCATTCCTCATTCCTATGGGCTTTGCCTACACGGAAATGACTCTGAAAGTTTGGGTGGAGAAAATCAAGATTATAACCTGAAATTGTCATTATAGAGCTTTCTATTGCATAAGCTCAAATAGTAACAGTAAAAAATGTTTTTATTTTTAATTTTGCTGAGACCTTATTCTGAAAGTTTCAGAGAACAAAAGATAGAAGCATTTTAGTCACAGGAACTGTTTTCCATTTCACTCTCTAAGAGTCAGTCTAAACAACTGGGAGATGACATTAGTCTGAATTTTATTTTAGTTTGAGACATTTAAATCTTCATGGAAAATATTTTGCAGAAAAGGATTTGATTGAAATTGTTCAGTGATCCGTTTTGTAATTCAGTTGGGTGCTTTTTTTTTGAAATGAGCATTTAATACAGAGGAACCTGTGCTTCACTGTGTCTCATAGTCTCCTCATGGTGGAAAGTCTGTTCAGAGAAATGTTACAATATTGGAAGTAAACCCAGTGCTCCACATGTACGTCATCCTCAGAAACAGATGGTTTTCCTAAGAGAATAGGAAGACTTGAGGGTACTGGCTCCTGTAAAATCTATGCATCCTCCCGAGTCTCCTTGACAGTAAGACATTTCTCCTGTCAGTAAGTTTTTCTGTGCTCTCCTGGAAGTCAATATCTCCTTGGTACAGGTGGATGCAATTTGCATCTGACTTTGCCAAATGTTATGGGGGAGAGAAGCTGGAAAATCAATTTTATTAGTGCTAACTGCTTCATATTCAGTACAACCAGGAATATTGTTCTATTGTCTATGAAATGGCTTCAATGAAAAATTTGATGAGCAATTTAACAATGCAAAAAAAACAAGAAATGGAAGAAGTAAGATACCAATACTGTGTCTTACCTCTTTTGATAGTTTTCACGAGTGTAATTTATAGTACTATCAGCAAGGTATTAAGTAACTGGATTTTAGAAAGCTAGGAAAAAAACTTTGTAAAAATAACTTTGGAAAATATTTTGTGTGATCCCCTGGGGTGACACATTTTATCTCCAGGAAAAGTAATGCACTCAGTCATCCCAAATTATGCTAGGTCCAGCTGGCCTTGTGTAGTCTGTGCTATTTGGATGGATAACCAGTGCCATTTCATAGCTGGCTAGTTACTAAAGCGTGCTTACTTTCACATGTATTGGGATTCCTGCTAGGGGAAGGTGAATGTGTTAATATACAGCATCTTTTTCAACATAAATATTAAAGCTAATCAAAAGATAACAACCTTGAAAGAAAAAAAAAAAGATACTTTTTAGCAGTAAGAACAATGCCGTAAATGGTATTTACACAATGAAGAGATGTAAGAACAGATATGGGAAGAAAAGCAACTGAGGTTAAAAAACAAACAAACCAGGGAACACAGAGTTTACACACTCACATACACACACACACAAAAGAATATATAAGTGATTTCAGTGTTACATCTTGTAGATAAGACCCATAGGCATTATTTTCGTTGTATGGTTTGAACACACAGTACAAAAATGGATCTGAACAAGTTAGTAGTAGTATAGTCATTGCAGAATTGATTGCTTTCTGGTCTTCGTGGCCAAAATGTATGCTTGACAATCCAAATATCTGGCTGTAAAGCTCACTGCACAGGGTTTTTATCACCCCATTTCCTTTCAATTCCAAGCTTATTAGTTAAAATAATCTGCATAATTCCATCAATGTAAAAGAATAGATATTTTAGAAATAGATCTATATCATGTAGCTTATTAATTATTTTGAGAATCTCCTCTTGTATTTGTAATATTTAATAGTTTTAGAAACGATATAATAAAATTAATTGTTCCTATATGGAGTGCTATGTGGAATGAAAGATAGGAGACATGTAATGAAGCTCTGCAAAGTTGAATATTTGAGCTGTGGGAACAGTGTGCTGCAGTAAGGAGTCTACGTGTCTCGAGAAAAAGGCTGGATTCTTGAGAAACCTGGGATTGATTCTGAAGTCTATCACAAGACAATCCCAAACCTGTAGGAGCCCTCAGTTGCTGGCCTTCCTAGAACTTCTGGCAAAGACCAGGATGTATGGATGAGTGACATCCATTTACTTTCAGTTGATCATGAATCCGGGAGACAGGGTGGACAAGACAGACAGCACGTATGTGTCTCACTGTCTGATTTCCATTTAGCTCAGGATGTTTAGGTGGGCCGGCCACTTCTTGTGACTATAACCAGCACTAGAGCTTATGGGTTTTTTTTCTATGAACTACACTCATGCTATGAGACTCATGACAACTGCAGATAGTTATTGTCCAAGAGCACTCCCATGTCTAGAATTTGGTTTTATTTCTTTCATCTTCTTACTCTGCTTCATATACATACAGATATATATCTATATATTTGTAAATGTCTCAGGTCAGATAACAGATAGCTTTTCTTAATGTTCATGTTTATACTTTGAAAGTCTGGAAGATGAAAGACTTTCAGGAAGAAGCTGTTTCTGCTTTTTTCCTCTTTAGCTAATATTCCTGTGGAAAGAAACATTTTCAAAAGGTAAGGTTAGCCAAGCAGCCTTACACTGGATTTCCTTCTCTTTACTGTGCTATCTTCTCAACATAAAAAGTAGAAATGTAATATTAGTTCATTTTAGAATTTACAGAGTATGGATACATTTCTGAAAACTACAAATCTGAAACTACAGTTTTCTACTGCACAAAGGTAGTTTTATTTATTTGTTTGTGTCATTACTGGTATTTCTTAAAGACATTTCATTGAACTCTTCAATCTAATAGTCCCTTCCACAGCTTTTATGGCTCCCTCACCAATTCACTGCAGCCTTGCTGTCAGTTGTAATTGTCCAGAATATCTGGTTTTGTTAGAGTTATTTATGCAGTATCTTTTGGGAAAAGATTAATTTTGTGTCCCAAAGCAGCTTATTTGAAATGAACTATTGTTTAATTCAATAGTAGTAGCAATGTGTAAGAAGAGAAGGGGATTTTAATACAAGCAAGTACCTGTACTTGTCACTCTTGATCCAAATACTCCATTTCAGTTACGTGGGCTTCAGTCAGCTTTCAGAGAGCCTTTGATTTCCTCTCCATCTGTCCTTTTGGGACCTTTTTTCTCACTGATCTCAGGTTCTGAGGTTTCTTTGTGTTTTTTTTTTCCCTCAATAATTTTCTCAACATGGTCAGAGCAAATAGAACTTGCACAATTTACTGACGGTGAGGGAATGGGTCTTTCAAAAGTGTTTATCTGCTTTCCTGATTGCGACCAATTAGTTTCTGTTGGAATTATCTCCTTTCAGTTGCATATCAAACACCTTCATAATGATCAAAAGACGTGAGTGGCTCCTATAACATTAAGAAAATATTACAGGCAAGTTCTAGATATTTCAGAGTTGTCTTACCAAATATGTTAAGATAGCACTAAGACAGAAGGGGCAGAATTTCATTAAACTATTGCAAGTTTAGTTATTAGTTATGGTAATGGGTGATGATAATAAAAATTAAAAGACAAAAAAAAAGGCAAAGTTCTATCAGACTTGACCACAGTATCACAGAATCACACGGGTTGGAAAAGACCTCTGAGATCATCAAGTCCAACCCTTGATCCGACACCACCGCGGTTACTAGACCATGGCACTAAGTGCCACATTCAGTCTCATCTTAAAAACCTCCAGGGACGGAGAATCCACCACTTCCCTGGGCAGCCCATTCCAATGCTTGATTACGCTCTCTGTAAAAAAATTCTTTCTAATATCCAACCTAAACCTCCCCTGGCACAGCTTAAGGCCATGCCCTCTTGTCTTCCTTGCTGGTTGCCTGGGAGAAGAGACCAACCCCCACGTGGCTACAACCTCCTTTCAGGTAGTTGTAGAGAGCGATGAGGTCTCCCCTGAGCCTTCTCTTCTCCAGGCTAAACAACCCCAGCTCCCTCAGCCTCTCCTCACAGGGCCTGTTCTCGAGACTTGTTCTTTCATCCTGAAAGATGTTCTTAGAGTGAACTAGTTCGTGTAACTGATAAAAAGGTTGTATTTATTTAACAGTGTGTGCACAAACAGGGGACTTCCCAATCTAAATTAACAAGGTCATATTTGCACACAGCAAAGTTCAGCAAAAGTCTGAAGGAAGTCTGGGAGCTATGATGAAACACCTCAGCTGCTCTACCACCATGCTTCGCATCTGATCAGAAATATGAAATTATTTGCAAAAAAACATGCAGGTAAAAGTGAAACTCCAACAGGGATAAAGAAAAAAGGTATGCTAACTTCTTAGTTACTTACCATGAGACAGAATTTTAGAGAAGATAAAGTCGCTTTAATATTTGTCAGACAGTTAAGGTAGCAGCAATGGGTGTTCCAAGTATTCCCTTGACTTTTGGATTTGGGTGACAATTACAAACTACTTTAACATTCTGTCACATTACCTTGAAATAGTACACCCAAGTATAACTCCCAAATCTAAACTCTGTTTTAAAAATCTGGGCCCATGAAGATGAGCATGCTTAAATCTTAATGGTATAATTTAGTGACAATACAGGACTGAAATAACAGGGCTTGTAATTTTAGATTAGCATAGCCTAAGTGAAATTTTAGATGCAACCGTAACTCTGAAATTCACATGGTCATAATGTTCAGTATAGAGTAACTGTAATATCTTTTTAATGTATTTATTCTTAGATATGAACTGTTCCCAGTACTTCCTCTTGTCTTTAACTGCCAGTAAATACTTTATCTCACATGTACAAATTTACCTGCCTTTCTTTTAACCCTCACTGCAAAATAACAACATAGTACAGTAACAAGTGGTTGATTGCTAATAAGGTTACAGTTTTGAAAAATACAAATGGCAAATCAATGATGGCAGAACCACCTTGCGATGCTTTGCTCACATTGACAGTTTTAAGGTTGGCATTTGTAGCAAGTTTTAACCTCAGCATCTTCTGTAGTCATGGCAGTTTGTGTACCTAAATAACAAAGCTAGGACTATCCTTTGAAACATCAATTTCAATCCCCCAAAGAGAAAGCTGCTGATGTAAAAGGTCAGTAAAACCTGCCGTTCGCTCCACAACAGTGTGGGAGGGGGAAAGGTGAAAAACCAAGAAACTAATGCTTGATGTTATAGTAAAATGTGTGTGTGTCTTATGAAATGGAGGCAGCACTCAAGGACAGTTCATCCTTAAAAAGCACCATCTGTATGGAGCTAACAGAGTCACCAAGGGGCTGACTTAGCTGTGCCACAGATAAGTCAGATAAGTAATATACCTCTATTTTGCTCCATCTCACTGTCATTCCCTAGCTTTCTCATTCACTGTCCTTTTTTCAACACCAAATGCCCCTCAAGAAAGGCAGATAATTTTTTATGCTCTCACTTGTGTTGATTTTTTTCCCTTTTTTTTTAAAGTCATACAAGAATATTCTCTATGCTATTTCTCTCATAACAATGGGCATGTGGCATTTTTAAGAGAAGCAATTCTCACAGAAACATGACTTAAGCAACTAGCCAAAACTGTACAGTGATTCACTTCCAGCTCCAGCCCTGAGAAGTCTTTGTACTACATTTCTAAAAGGAACAAAATCCTGACAGGTGCTCCTTAAAGGCTGAGGATCAAATAAGTTCTTGCCCATAAGTGAGAAACTATATGTGCTTATACACAGATTTTTATTTTTTTTAATTAAAAAATTTGAACTATTATAGCTGTTTTGAGATTTTAAACTCATTGAACTCACTTGTTCTTATGAACATTAAAAAATATTGTGTTTTGGAAATGCTGATATGGAGAGGATCTTTCTTTAAGAGAGATCCAGGAGAATCTTTTACAGATTTGCAAGGTTCAAGAGCCATTCTTTGCCATCACCACAAATATCTTTTGAATGTATAGACTGAAATGTGAAGTGAAAGTCTGGATTTGCTTTCTTCATTTTTCTATCTCTTTCTCTCTATATTTGACATTTTCTTGACAAGAAGGGAATGCAGAAATTAAACATGTTTCTTTGATATACACATGTTCTTTTCTTGTATTTTTTACATGCTGTGGTGACATTTGTATCTCACTTTCCAATACCTCAAATAGCTTCCCAGGTATGATGATATTTGTTTTAATCATTGTTCAGTACTTAACTCAAATTGTGTACACATGCGATCGTGCTGTGAAATAGAAATTGTTATCCTGTATGTTTTGCAGATGGTTAAACTAAGGTGCAGAGCAAAAAAGAGCCTTTATTGAAGAGAACTGTCAGGCATGACTTTTCCCATCAGAGAAGTGCCTGATTCATAGGTCAATGAGCTGCAAGCAGACAGAGAAATGGTGCATGAAACTCTGCAACTGGGGCAGAGGAACAATTATACAGAGAAACTGATACAACTGCACTTTATGGCTTTATTTTTTTAAAGTGTTAATTATAAAATTTAAGGCATGCAGAATGCTCCAAATGCTATTGAATCCACGCCAATGAGTGACTTTATAAATGCATAAGATAATTATGCACACTCAAATTGTGCTGTGCTGCCTTGGTGTGCACACTAATGCAAAGCTGGACTAACTCATCTTTTTTAAAGGTGCTGAGCAAGTACAATTCTTTTTAAGTCTATTAGAATTTCTGGTCCTCAGTACTCTTGATCATTACTAGCTTTTAACATTTTATCTGAAAGGTGCTTCATGTAACAAATTGCATGGAACACACTTTACCTTAGAAGTATAATGGGCCGAGACATTCCTGATGGAATTTCATGTGTTAAAAAATTAATATGGATTCAGGAAAAGTTGATGTAAAATGTTTCTGAGCAACATGTATTTTCAGGATTTTTCCATGTAATAAGTGTTTTTGTCACATTTGTTGTACCATATAGAAAGCAATTATTTTGAGGTCATATCATGCATCATTTTGTAGGTTGGGAAATTATTTATAGGGTCATTCTATTCTCTTTGGATGTAATTTACTCTGTAATTCTTATTGTTTAGCTATTAATTGTAAGAGTTTCCTAAAAGGCTATGTGAGCTTTTACCTGAGTCTTCCGGCTGTCCTTAAGCCTTTTCTTTCAGAACTCCTTAGCTACACTTTAAATGTGTATGAAGGCATCTTCTGTGTCAAACAGCAAGAGCCAGCCCTTGTTTCTTCTCCTCACTTGAAGGAACATAAAAAAAAAAAAAAAAAAAAAAAAATCTCTCAAAAAACTATACAAACCCTTTTCAAAA
>VXAY01007669.1:0-12433 GCA_013399855.1 Oxyruncus cristatus | reverse complement strand
AAAAAAAAAAATCTCTCTAAGAATCATCTACATCCTGTTCCACAGTCTCCAGCGCATCTTCTGATAAAAGGCAGAAAGGGAGTTGAAAACCAGCCAAGTTCTTTGCAGCATAATTAGCCAGCTGCCACATTCATGCTGCTCTGCTGCCACCACCAAGCAAGCCCTGGACCCTGCTCTGCTCACCTGCCAGTAAACCCTCACATATCCTCTTTCGAGGGGAAGCCCTGTATTTCTGTGGGAGATAAGCCTGTGGTTATTTTATAGATTTGCTTTGCTTTATCCAGCAAGGGAGTCTTAGTCATGACAGAGCTCATTACACAGAAAGGTTTCTGACATCCACTGTCTGCTGTTTTTCTGTTCTATCCCTAAACGGGATTGATGAGAGCTGGTGGAAATATTAAAAGTCATATGGTCTGGGTTGAGGGAATAAAAAGGAGAGCAGTAAGTGAAATTTGGGAGTGGAGAAGAGAATGAGAAAGTGATGAGAGGACAGAGGCAGGGCAAGTTTGTATAGGACCATCCAACACAGAAGGAGATGAAAAGAAGTAGTGTTGGTGGGAGAAACTGGTAGACTGGAACAAGGGCTATTGGGCAAGGAAGGGAAGAAGAGATTAGGCAGTGAGGTGAAGAAGCAAATGGCAAATTGTGGGAAAAGGAGGACACTGTAAAAAATTATTATGTGAAGAGAGTGAAATCATAGTGAAAAAGAGCCAAGGACTCAAAGAGGAGTATGAAAATACCATAGTAAAAATGGCTTTAATTGTAATGTTTAACATACAAGTAATGTGTGTGGGAGGCAGTGAAGGAGACCAAACCATTCTCTTTTTAGTGGTGTCCTGTGACAGGACAAGAGGCATGGTCACACTTTCAAACAACTTGTTCAGAGGGGCTGTGGAATCTTCATCCTTGGGCATATTCAAAACCCAACTGAACACAGTCCTGAGCAATAGGCTCCAGCTGATCTACTTAGAGCAGGGGGCTTGGTCTAGATGAAGGGTTGCTTCCCGCTTCATCACTTCTGTGATTGTGTGGGCATTTTCCAGGGGTTATGAAAAGGATTGAATTATTTTAAAGATGTGTTAAGTTTTATTATACAAGGCTTTCAGGGTTTCTGCTAATAATTTACAAAGGCTTACAAGGATACATCAGTACATAGACAGATAGTTTGGCTTGAATTGTTGGGGTTGAGTTTTTCCCCCTCTTCAAAAAAAAAATGGAAAAAGCCACAACTAGATAAAAAAATGTGTAGAGTTGCTTTTTATTACAATAAAATCTCTCACTTTACCTGTGTGATAAAACCAGCTTATGAGCTTGAAGTTAAACTAATTGCCAGCCACTGTGTAATAATACAGTTGAGGCTTTTGCTTTTGTTTGTTTGTTTGTTTGTTTGTTTGTGTTGTTTTAAACTGCACATCTTCAGTTTGATTTTGGATACAAAAGATGTGTTTTGGTCATGGTCCAATAATGTGTAGATATTTTGTAGACAGCTTTGGATTTGACAGCTTTTTATGGAGATTCGCGGTTGCAGAAAACTCATTTGGTGCTTCTGCCATCCAATGTTTTTATTTCGGGAAGAAGATAATTTAAAGGAAATAAATAGGAAGTAATCTTTGTGATTTAGAAAGGAAAAATACAAATGTATGGACACATGCAACCATTTTTGGAAACACATTTCATCTGTCTAGTAAGCAAATAACACTGATTGTGGTAATAAATTTCTTCCATGGATTTAAATCTGTCTCCATTAAACCATGTTTTTTTACCTTAGGAGCAATACAGGTTATCAACATTCTTGCCTGAAATAGTTATTTAGTTTAAATACCTCTTTGTTTCATTCTTGACATTCCTTACCACAGTAACTGGGAGCTACACAAATATTTTCATTAAAAGTCCTGTTTAGGTGGAAGTCTCTATATGATAGGATACTTTGGTTTTATTTCAATTACTCTCATGGCCAAGTAGAAAGCTATTACAATGCAATTACAGATAAAGCAAACAAAAAAATAGAATTAATTTTGGATTAGACTCTGCTGTGACTCCCAATTATTATCCCTAGAAAACATAAATATTAAAAGATTAATGAAAACATTCTGAGACAAATTGATATAAACAATAGCAAAAGAATTTAATAGGGGAGAAAACCAGAAACAGTAGGCCATACAAATGCAGAATAAATTTGCTGGGTCAGATTTTGATCTTTTGACAAAATACTGCAGCTCATTACAGATCAGATTGGGTTCACTGTGTGCTTTATAATGCATCAGAACTCATTGTTTTACTTCAGATTCTTTTTGCTTTGCTAAATATATCAGAAATTTATCTCACATTTAAGCTACATGGAATTCTCGTTACCTTCAGTGAGCTAGCATACTTTGCAGGTTCAGAGAAATCGTTGAAAGCACAATGCTGTGGGTGTTAGGATCCACAGCATGATTTATTGCACGTTTCTTACTTCAGTGATAACTTGAAATGTGCAAAATCTATGTAAGCTCAGGAATGTGAGTAAGACTCAGAAAGCGTGAAGTTTTGGTCACCACAATATAAAAAAGACATTAAGCTATAAGAGAGCATCCAAAGAAGGGCAATGAAGGTACTGAAGGGCCTTGAGGGGAAGCCCTATGAGGAGTGGCTGAGGTCACTTGGTCTGTTCAGCCTGGAGAAGAGGAGACTGAGGGGAGCCCACACTGCAGTCTACAACTTCCTTGTGAAGGGAAGAGGAGGGGCAGGCACTGATCTCTTCTCTGTGGTGACTAGTGAGAAGACCTGAGGGAATGGTCTGAAATTTTGTCGGCGGAGGTTTAGGTTGGATATTAGGAAAAGGTTCTTTACCCGGAGGGTGGTTGGGTGCTGGAACAGGCTCTCCAGGGAAGGGGTCACAGCGCCAATCCTGACAGTGTTAAAGAAGCATTTGGATGCTTTCCAGGCGCATGATGTGACTCTCGGGGATGGCCCTATGCAGGGCTCAGGTTTGGACTTGATGATCCTTGTGCGTTCCTTCCAACTCAGCATATTCTGTGATTCTGCAATCCTGTGAAGCATCATTGGCTTAAACCCAGGTGCAGCAAAGCTCATTATTTCAATGGGGAGTGTTTTTATGTTTAAAAGTTAACCCTGTTCTTGAGTTGCTGGGTTAGGGCTTTTAAGGATACACTGGTTATATAAAGAATGACTTGCATTAGTGTTAATATGTTAGTAGTTGACAGAGCAAATTATTGTCAATGGTTGTATATATTATTTTGAGAACTATGGAGTTACAGATCTATTTTAGATATTATAAATGCTCCTGGACAACTAAGACAGAAACTTCAATTAAATAATAAGGAGGTTGGCAATGAAGGAGAGACAAAACCGAAAAACAGTAATATGATTACAAACCTTATTCTTAAGTCTATATTAGCTTCATCATTTGCATCTGTTTGCCTCTTTTTTTGTCTAATTAGTTTTTCAGTACAAAAACTAGATAGATGGAGTTCTAGAAGAACAATTTTTGGAATGCATTACTAAAAGCCTCATTGAATAATTGATGTTTCAATCTTAGGAAACAAAAGTTTATGGAATATTTTTTGCTTATATCCAGAAACCAAGATTCTGGATTTTGCATTACTTTTTGTTTAGCTTAAAGTTTTAGTCAGAAGTTAAATTAGAATGAGATTGGGGAAACACAACCACAGACATGGGTTTGATTTTTTTTTTTCTTTAAGTATATCTGTTTTAAATTATATTCAATTTTCAGCATATAGTTGGCCCAGGTCAATGGCACTATATGTAAATCTTACACATTCAGTTGAATACCTTGCTGTGAAATGGCTTTATTCCACCTTTCTTGAAGGATCATTCTAATAGTAATAATTCTTCACAGGTGGACTATTTTTCTTCCACTCAAATAACTTAAAAAATAGATCAAGCATGAATGGATAAAATCCCTCCAGTGTCTCAGTAGTAATTAATATTATTTATAGTCATATGGTTCTTTAATGTGGAATAGGGAAGCCAAAAATTGGCAGGTTACAGCTAAATTTCTAGATACGTAAACAAATAATGGAAAATGTGATGGACTTTTGCTGAGTATCCACTCACCCACTGTTTTAGTTTCTTCAAAATAAGATCCTTTTTATTAAGATAATTAAATATGTATGTAGATTCTTAATGTTCACTATCCAAAGTATATTTTCTACAGACAGGTAATCACTATTAATATTGAATATCTATCTGTAATTAGCTTGTTTTTTAGTATAAATCAACCCTGAAAGTCAGGATTCTAAATATTATTTTCAGACTAAGAAATTTTCCAAGTGCCAGAGAGGACCTTAGCTATAAAGTTGGGTGCAGAAATTAGTTTTGTCTTACAATCCTTTCCATTGCTCCTTAACAGGACCAGCAAGATCTGGAAACATTCCATTTGGGATTCTTATTCTAGTCATCTCACATTCTCCTCTAGTATGATAATGTGTGACATGATTGTTTTTAAGCACAGTCATGCTTCCCCCCAGCATGCAAACAAAGCTAAAATTATCTACTGAAAGCCTTGAAATACTTTATTTTGTAATTTCTAGTTCTAGCCTCCAGTTAGCTATCTTGTATGAGATTCTTCGTGGAAATTACTTAATTCTACTTTATTTTAAAATAAAGAATTGGATTTATGTTGCTCTTGAGGTAAAGATTTACGACCTATTTAAATTACAGCGTAAAGCTACCCCATTTCATTCTCTCTCATTGCCTTATTCTTTTTAAAAGCTTGGTGTTTTTGGTAGCTCTACGTTAATGATCTTTCATAATTTTCCCTCTACTGGTAATGATGGTCTTCTGGAAACAAGAAATTTGCTTTTTTAATATTTTTTTCTTTTCTAATCGAAATCACTCTCCCATTACTATGAGGGAAAACATAGTGGTACCTTCTTGTCTGCTCCTAAACCAACACAAGATGACTGGTTGCAGCACCTGCTCTCTTTCTTCTGAACAAAGTCATAGCTTGTTCACTGAAATCTGTAAACCGAACACCCAGACACTTTCAATGCCAACGCTCAGATCCAGAAGCTCATCGTGACCTTAAGTCCACATCTGACCCAGTTGTCTAAGTACTGAAGCAAGAAGTAGTTGATGTGTTGAGAACAGGCTTTCAAAGACAATTTTTTATGGGTATCAGCACTGAAGGATGTTGGCTATATGCATGTGTGGAGCAGAGATTTATTTCAGGAAAAGTGAATTTCATTTGTGTGATAAACTGAATTTTTGGCATTTATTTCCCACAGCGCTAACTTAAGCATTCCCCCTCTGTTACTTAGCCCCATGCCCTTTCCTGGCTTTGTATCAAACATTGTTAAAGGCTGTTCATTTTCAAAAGAGTCTTTGAAGTGGCTATCTTCTAAAGAGCAGGCAAGGATATTTTTCTGTAACCTTTAAGAAGCAAATACTGGCATGTGATGATCATGCATAGAGTGAAAAACAAGGCTGCAGATTGAAAGAAATTAGTGCTTAAGTAAATTGTAAGACACTGTATTTATTTATGATAATCCTATCTGGACAAAACAAATACTAGGGATAATAGCAAAGTTTTTAGGTATTGTATGAAACAGCCCTTCCTGTTAAATTTGTGACTGAGAATTTTGAAATAGCAGAGGGATGGGCAGTCTTTAATGTAACTTTGCTATTGGATATACTGCATGCAGACATAACTGGTACAAATAAAAGCATCTTTTCTCCTGTTTAGTTTAATAAAAAGAGCTCTAAGAAATAACTGTAGATCATAATGTTGACTTTACAGCAAAGGAGACATTACATTCTAATGAAAAATCTACCATGAATCGTTCTTAATTTGCTCAATAATAATTTACACATGGCTGCACTTTATTGTCTTGAACAGAATGTAATCAGGCTTGATGACCTTTAAGTCCTCTTTTAAGTTAGGTATCTAAAAATGTGATCTGCACTCAGCAAGGTCTCAGAATTGCTTTTTTTTTGCAAGGCTTTGAAATAAAAAGCTCTGCAAAGACACAATTCATATCCAATCTGTGGATTGGCAGTACATTTTAACATTTATTCTCAGCTTTGTGCGTAACTCTGATTTTTTTTTTTTGTTCTTGTGAAATTGTAATGCATGGTATTAGTGATTAACGAGTGCAGACTGGAGCCAGAAATTACACAGATAGGAACAGAAATGTTTCTCTAAGGAAAATATTTTAATAATATTAAAATAATAAGAAGTGTATCAACCATAGATGACTTGTTTGGTACAATACATTAGCAATACACCAGATTCATTTCTAGAAAATCTACTTTGGGATAAAGTATGTTCTGCTGCCGAAAATGGCAAGCTCTTTTGAAAATGAGAAGTGACACTCCTGTCTATGTTGTCAAAGACAGCAGAGGTCCTGGTACTTTTTATTATAGTGTAGAAAAGACTAAAAAAAAGGTTTTATTATAATCTAAAATTAAACTCTTGTGCTTCTTTTGTGTAGAGCATAATCTTAAGCCTTGCTATTGTTAGAATTACTGCCAGCTTTGCTAAAAACAAAAGACAAAAAGTACAAACCTCCAAATTTAATTTTTTCTCATCAGAAGATTTTTCCTAGGATACCTTAATTGTCCTGCTATGAAGGCCCTCTATTTCTTTGCTTCCTACTCAAGATAAAGTCTAACAGGGCTGAACTCAGCTTTCCTCTTCTTCTCTGAAAGCTTAATTCCTTCCCTGCTGTGCCACAGCAATATGTCCTGACTTGGTTAAGCAGATGGACTGCTGTGACAGCGGGTTGCTGAGCCATGTGACCTCTCACAGGAATTAAATATATACACCTGCTCAAATAAAGAGGTATTTTCATGACATTACAGAGGTGTAATTAAAGCTCAAGAAAAACAGGATGTATTCTTGTTTTGTACATAATAATATTAACAACAAAAATTCACTGTAGTCCCCTACCTTCACCCTTGAGGAAACATATAAATATAGGTGAAAGAGGGAAACACAGTTTTGCTCAAAACCATTACTGTTGTCCAAGGCATACTAGGATCTGCTACTTGTTTATTTCAGTGCTCATTAATGTGCATTATAGTATGAATGAACATAAGTGTATTAGCCATCTACAACTTGATAGATGATCACGCTACCCTGGCATTTGATGTATTCATCAGTTTGGCTTACAGTATTCTGGCATGCAATCACATGCAAGAAAGCCCAAACATTATATCCCTTTTAATTTTGTTCAAACTATTGTCATGAGTTAGAAGGCTAGAGTTTTGTCATATTTAATAAAAAAAAAAAGTATCATCAAATGAAAATGTAAACTAGATAGCGAAGTAAGAATGGAAATCATTCACAGGGTTCTCTTTAAGATACAAAATCTAACTGAAATGTTATAGGATAAAGGTTCTTTCAGCCTTAACTAGATGCTCAATTATACAGTTGTAATAATTTGATCAGTCTGATTTCATATTACTATTCACAGCATTCTTAGGAAGCAAACTTCTCTCTTAGCCTGCAGTTCTGCTTATTCATCCTTGGGCCATAAAAAATGCTAATTACTGATTATTTTTACAAGTTGAACATTAACTGACAGGTAAGCATCTAATTCTGACCCACACAAACATACTTTTTGTTCAGTTTTGAAAATACTTCTAGTTAGAGATTTTGTGCTGGTTCCTGAATACTTCTGCCTTCAGATACATGTTATGGTCCACAACATGTGTGCTATACTCTGCATTGTGGCCAAAGGGATTTGTATAAGTCTAGAAACAGTAACTTTTCCATCAGACATGGTCCTGTATGTTGGTAATGCTACTTTACATTCTCATTATTATGTCTTATTTAATATGCCTTTACTAGGATTCAAATACCTATTTCTTTACTCTGTGAATATGTGCTGAAGACCTGTCAATGCTATAAAGCCCCTTCTATAATGAATCAGATTTTCCATGACCTCTTGTATCCTGAAAAGCTGCAAACAATTAATATCAGCAGTTCTTTTAATGAAAAAGAACTCTTCAGTAATTTCGATCTCAAACCCAAAAAACATTTCTCTTCCCTCTCAGTTGCGTATCAGTAAGGAATAGATTCAGTCACCTAAGCATAAACATTTATCACACAGATACTTTTTCTTGAGTTAACTCTACACCAAGTAAACTCTACGTTTACTTGAGAATAAGATGATCCAACTCTGAGACTATGTATTTTTCTCCCTTACAAAGAGAACATATGAAATCTTGCTCACACATAAATGTCTATATTTAGTTAAAGAAATACTGCTGTAGGTGTCTCTGGAGCAGACGTGCAAAGATAGTAAGTTGCTTGTGTTCTCAGATGTTCATGTGATTCATATAACTCATATTTGAATAAGTGTCATAAGTGAATGGGGATCTGACTGTCAGTGGAATTGTGATTTACTGGTGCCACATTTCCGTAGTGAGTCTTTTTCCTAGTTGTAAAAGCCTTCCAAAACTGAGTGGTAGAATATCTAAAATGTTTAAAAATCTGAGCCTCTTGTCACAAGGTAGACAAGTGGTGTTAATGTAGAAAAAAATACTGCCTTATTCATTGGTAAAATTGTGGCACTTAAAAAGAGTACACAGAAAGCAGAAATAAAATGCGCTTTGTAGTTTCTGTATTTCGGATAAATACCAGTAAATAAAGTTGCTAATCTGCATAAGTATTATTGAAGTCAAATAAAAACACAGTCTCAGCAGGGTTATTCCATCATGTCATTTACCTAGTTCAGAGTTGCCAAGCTTGCTTCAGGTAAAACAAAATATGTGGGATGCTGGTGGATTTACAGGGTTTTCTTTGGATCTGTATCCCGTGAGTTTATAATATACAGATTATTAAACATGGGGCCAGTTTTGTACCTTTATTATGCTATTTGATTATGTGCCACACAGAAGATTACCAAAGCATTCTGTCTTTTAGTATATGGACACACACAATCTTACAATTGCTAACCTAACTGAGCTGGCTGGCTAGGGTTTCTCGTAATTTTAGTATTAGAACCAAATATGAGTCACCTGCTTCATTGACACAAGTCATTCCTCTTTTGCTGACTAACCCTGCAGGTTTAACTTCATTGGGTTTACACAGGCACAATGTCCTTTTCTACTTAAAGGTACCTAAATGAACCATAAACAGAGACCTTCATCTTCCTTGACTGCTTTAACTGTGAAACAGAAAGTGCTTCCTTGGGATTTTTTAATTCTAAGTAATTTTCATATACCTGCTTTAGCCAATTTAGGTGGGAGCACCCTGAGAGCCATTGAGCATGTAGGGTTGTCTGGACATACTACCAGAGAAGAATCTTCCTGTGCATCTTCCCAGCAATACTGGTACCCCCCAGTGTCTGATTACAAAATATAGATGTGACCTCAGTACATTCACCACGTTCCCTATTCTCTACCAGAAAGAACATGACCTAAGTGTAGCCAGTGGCATTTGCAGAGACCAGAGGTCCTATTCCTAGCTCTTCATTGTCTCAGTTTTATCTTCATTACCCTAGACAACTTTGTCTGCCTGGTCTGCAAGTGAATCCAGGTGCTGTCTTAGCACACAGGACCAAGACTTTGTCCTGCAGCTGTGCCGAGTTTTAGCCCTCATCAAGGGTCCACCAATAGTCCTGTCAGTGACTCAGTACCCCCAGCTGGCAGTCACCTTTCTCATTTGGAGACTCAGCTGCATCTGATATAAAACCATCAGTGATGACCCTGCTCACTGTTTTATGTGATGCTCCTTGGCCTGTATTCTGCTACAGTTTGGAAGGGAATCTCCTGATAGAGGTACTAAGGGGGAACGCAACAGAGTGTAATGCAATGACAATGTTTGAAAGTGGATATCTGCTGCTTCCAAAGACTTTTTAAGCTACTTTTCATATCCTGGGGGAAAAATCTACTTTAGGAAATTATTTTGTTTACTTACACCCATCCTTATACTGTTCTTCTTGTACCCCCTCCCCAACCCCTTCTCCCACGCCAACTTCTCCCTTCTCTGGGAAAACGAAACCAAATGAAAGAAAAACGTGAAGCAAAAAATAAACGACCTGGTATCTTTGTTTGACAAGAGCTATCTCTGAGTACTTTCCAGGATTGTGCTGCATGTACAGTCTTTGCTTTGCACAGGAATTTCTCATTATATTTCTTCAATATTTTCAGAAGGTGTTGCCTTTTTCTTCTGTTTGTTCTAAAGGAATATTGGGGAATCGTGTCTTCAGAGCATTAAAATAAATGTGTCCTGGTAAGTAAAAATGAAGTATGTCATTATGAGTAGACTTTACATACTTCCTTTCAGCTTACGTCTGGTTTCTTTTGGGTGAAACTTATTGCTGTGGAATTACCGGACTTGAGGGAGTTTAAGTTCAACTAACATCAAATATGCATCTCCTCTTCTCCTTGGTGTTTCTCTATTTATTTATATCTCTGTGTCTGTTTGTGTGTTTAACCAAAAAAACAGCACTCAGGTACAGAGTACAAATATTCAGTAGCTGATTAGTGCAGTATGTAAAGAGAAAGTTCAGCCTGTAAATATCTGTGATGTTCTCAGCAGGAACCAGACAACTGGAATCGCTGATAGGAGTCAAGGGAAAAAGTGCAGTTAATAATTTGTAGATATTTACACCTTTGCTGGTTTCTTTCACGGTACAAAGGCATTAGCGAAAGTGACAGAAACGAGTTATGAGCCATTTACTTGGGCTATCTGGAGGGATTTAATCTCACTTGGGTCATGGAGTTGAATTCTCTGGGAATTGGTGTTACCGTGATAGGCTGTATCTGAAGGCCTGGAGTGCAGAGATAAGACTTTAAGTCCAGCTGGAATTAGAAGCAATAGAATTAACTGGATTGTAATGCTGTAAACCTTTTGGTTCAGATCCTGAAATGCCTCTGGATGGTAGTTCAAATCTCTTCCAGATGGAGGTTTGGCTCTGGGACCTATACGCAAGACAAACATTAGCAATGTCAAGGACTTTTTTTTGGAGCGTGCGCATTAAATCAGCCTTACGTGGTTAAGTGTGCTGCTTCTTGTTGTTGTTCAGTCTTACAGTTTCCTTAATATGGTGAGGAGGATGACTTACTTGTTTCAAAAGGCTAATTTTCCACTTCACTAACACTCACATGCATGTTGTGGTTATTTCTTTTATAGGAAGACTAGGAAAGTGTTTGAAAGGTCATTGCTTTTATAACAAATGAGACAAGTCTGAATATAGCTGGCATATGCATATCAATGTGAGATGATGGGGACTGCTATAACAAAACATAAAACATCTATAAAGGAGCAATTATGGGTTGGTTTTTTTGTTGTATTTTTCTTTTTGGTTTTTGTTGCTGCTGTTGTTCCCCCTCCTGCCTTGAGTTTGCTTTCCAAGAAAATGCTTTAGAATGGTGGAAACATGGAGACCTACTAACACATGCGTTTTTTTTTTCTTTAAATATAGCACATTTTCTGTGATAATACTGTATAATTAGGCAAAGTGACAATGCATGAGTTGATAGATTAATTCTATGCTTACATTAAACATGAGAAGTTGACTGCAAACCATGATTATAAAAGACAACAATTTGCTTTTCTGAGCTTAAAATGAAATAGGTAGCTGTAGCGTATTAGGAAATACAATCTCTAAGTCTGCTGCAGAGAAATAAAAAAGTACCAGAGAATAGTGATTAAGGAATATTTTTTTATTTTATATTGATTTCCCCCCCCCCCCTAAAGATCTGAGTGGAGACAAATCCTTCTTCTGATTTCATTGAAAATATATAATTATATAACAAGAGCCAGTAGGACTACTTCAATTTTTCATTTTTGTAATATTTTTAATCAATGATCTTATTAATAGTATTTTCTAGTTTTATTTTAAATTATGAATTATACCAAATTTAAAAGTGAGGACTTCTCAATAGCTTGAGGCAATATGAAGAAAATTATTTTATTGTGGATTTAGAAAATGGTGGGCCAAGAGAGAAAGTGTCATTCCTACAGCTACTCAGTAGGCAAGTGAGAACTCTGAACAGAAACCTTTTTTTCAAATCCCAGCTATTCCTGTTAGATATTGGACTACAAACACTTAATCTAATACAATAATTTGATTACTACAAAACTACAGTCTTCTCTTTCCTGTTTGTAATAGGATTGCGTTCTGTGTTTGTGTGACCCTTTATCTCAAAGGAGATATACCCAATGGGAATATGTCCAGTGCAGTGCATGGATATTTGCACAGTGTAATGAAATGCTTATGAATAGTTATCACGCATAAATGTCTGTCTGTACACTCTCTGGTGGTAGCACCAAAGCTCTGGAGAATAAGAATTATTTTCAAAAGTATTTTTCCACCTAAGGAAGCTTGGAAGAATTTAGCAGGTGACAACTCAAGAACCAGAGAGTGTGACTGTGTTCTTTATTTTATTTTGTTTAAAATCTTAAAGTGTGTATTGTTTCAGTTGTTTTTTTAATTTTGGTTTGGGTTTTTTTTGT
>VXAY01007663.1:568-14191 GCA_013399855.1 Oxyruncus cristatus | reverse complement strand
CCCCATCCCCCTCCCCCACCACCGGCTGCCAGCCCCTCCCCCTGGCCTCGGGCCCATCTCCCCCCTGCAGTGTCAGTGCCACCATCACCCCTGGACTCCCGGACAGGTGAGACCCCGTGACCCTGCGCTGCTCGGTGCAGGTGGGCTCAGCACCTGTGACCTTCACCTGGCTGCGGGACGGGCGGGAGGTGGCCCGGGGTCCCCTCCTGGACCTTGGGGACGTCGAGCCGGGACATTCCGGCACCTACCAGTGCGTGGCCACCAACCAGCTGGACGGGCACCGCGTGTTCCGGGCACTCAGCCCAGAGCTGGCCCTGGTGGTGACACCATGGGGACACTTGGGCACAGGTTGAGTGACACGGGGTCACTGTGAGGGCACAGGACCCCCAGAGCTGTGGGGGACACCGGTTTGTTCCTGTCTGTCCCTAGCAGTGGCTGTGGTGGTTGGTGGGTCCCTTCTGTTCCTGCTCCTGCTCCTGGGTGTCATCGGGGGCTGTCACTGGAGGCCCCATGCGGGTGGGTGACAATGGGGGGATGGTGGCCCTGGGGTGAGGGGAAGCCTCTGAGGTTGGGGGCACCCTGTCTTGGGTGGGGGCTGAGCCCCCAGTGACCTTGGATTGGGGTTCTGTAGGGATGTTGGAGGGTCTTCAGGGGTCCTGGGGGAGTTTGGGGGATCCCCCTCCTTGCTGGGCTTGGGTTTCTGTGGTCTCAGGAGATTTGGGGGGTTCAGGGGTACTCAGGGGTCTTTGGGGCAACGGGGCATCCAATGGGAGTTTCAGGGTTCTGGGCGGGGGGTTGATAGTCCTGAGGGCATCAGGGGCCCTGACAACCCCTCAGTCACACTCCCTGTCCTTTTCCTTACAACTGCCAGGAAGCACGAGGACAGGTGAGTGGGGGGCTACAGCTGAGATTCCCCATTTCCCCCTCCCCAGACAGCCCCTCAGATGCCCCCTTATCCCTGCAGGGCCCCCCCGGAGCCCCAGACCCCCCTGGAGGTGGGGGAGGGGCTGTACTCACATGTCGTGGTCACTGAGCAGGCAGGGGGTGAGTACAGGGGGGAGGGGGACAGGGGCACGTCACCCACACGTGTCACCCCCCACACGGGTCCCCCCAGCTGGGGTCTCTCGCAGGGCCCCCCTAGGGATCCCCCTGCACTGCCACCCCTGGGACTCCTGGTTGACCTACGAGGAGCTACCAGGACACCACATGTGACAACAGCACCCTGATGACACCCAAGGAATGTGCTGCAACACTGCGGGGGGCACAGGGGGCACTGGGGGGCACTGGGGATCCCCTCCCGAGGGCACTCACATGTGTGTGTGTGTCCCCATGTCTCCCATGGGAACCCACCCTGCTTGAGGGGGGGTGGTCTTCAGTGGGGGGGGTCCTACATGGGGCTGCACAGGGCAGCCAGTTGTCCCAGTTTCCAATCCCAGAGCTCCCAGTACTCCATGGGTTTCCCAATCCCCTTTCGCTGTTCCCATTACTCTCAGTGGTTTCCCCATTCTCCCTCCCAGTGCTCACAGCACTCCCAGGTGCCCCTTAGCCTCCTTTCCAGTGCCTCTCCATTGCTCCCAGTACACCCAGGGGCTCTCCATTCACCCTCCCAGTATCCCTAAGGCCTCCAAAGCCCCCCTGCTTCAGTATCTTCTGTACACCCAGTGTCTCCCCATTCCCTCTCCCAGTGCTCCCCATTACCCTCCCCTAGAATCCCCAGATCTCACAGTGGCTCCCCATTCCCTCTCCCAGTGCCAGGGGGGCACAGGATCCCTTTCCCAGCTACTGGGCCCAAAATGCAGCTCTTTGGTCAAACTGGGAGAAATGGTGTTTATTTGTTCATCTCTGTCCTGGTTCAGGAATGGGATTCTCCAATTGAGTCCTTCCACTAAAAACCAGGTGCCTCTGTCCCTCCCCCTCCCACTGGAGGCACAAAAGGCAGAGATCCCGGGGGGGTAGAGAAGAACAATTTACTGGAAACAGCAACGAGATCAGAACACAACAGGAACAGCAAAAAGATTAAGGACAAAAGGGAGGAGGAAAGAAACAATTCCCACAGAAAGCCCCCAAGAACCAAATCCCAGATGGCTCCCCTGCCACGTTTTCTTCCCCAGAAGGAGCACCTTCCCCTGGGAGGAGCCACAGAGTCCCTTTTCCTGCCCCCAGCAATGGCAATGGGAGGTGGGAGAGAAGAACCCCAAGGTCCTGGCCCTGCCCCTTCCCGGCTACTGCCAAAATAAACCCTGTCCTGGCCACAACCAGCACATTCCGCACCCCTCCTTCTGCACCATCTCCATCATGCCCACATCCTACACCTTCCCACTCCAGACAGTTCCATCTCCAGAGAAACGGGCACAAGCACAGGGGTCATTGCCAGAGTCAATGGCCGTCCCTCCAAGGGCTCTGGGGAGTTCGTTCAGTCCGGGGCTGGGGGTTCTCTCTGCCCTGGGTGTGTCCCAGGCCAGGAAGGCTGGGGTGCTGTCAGCTGCTTCCAACTGCACCAGGAGCTCCGATGGGGGGATCTGGAGCAGCCCATCCTCATCGGCCATGGCAGCTCTGGCACACAGGGGCAGTGTCAGTCACCAACCAAGATTAGACGGTTCAACAGCACAGACTCTTCTCACCCAAAAATCAAATCCCCTGCAGAGACACATCGTGTTTGCTCATCCCTCTGCATCCCCCACCAAGTGCACCCAGGGCCTGGGGCAAACACAATCCCATGGGAGGGTTTACGTTTGCTGGGGGCAGGACTGATCCAAACTGTTTTCCCTCACACATTCCTCACGTGCACCACGGGGACTTTATCCCTTCCTATGGCACAGGGAGGTTTGGATGGGCAGGGCCAGCTTGGTTGGTGGAGCCTCAGGTGTGAACTGACCAGGTGGCCTTGGCTAAATGCAGATCCCAATGTTTGATCTTTCTTTCCATGAGGTTTTGAACAGTCCCTTGTCCCATTCCATTTTCCCAGAGCTGGTGCATGACAGGGATTATGATCCACCCACTCCATCCCAAGCTCTTTGGCCCAGGGGTCTGTTGTGGTTTAANGGGTGCCAGCCCCTCCCCCTGGCCTCAGGCCCGTCTCTCCCCCCGCAGTGCCCGTGGCCAATGCCACCATCAGCCCTGGACCCCCGTCCCACCAGGTGGGCACAGGTGACCCCGTGACCCTGCGCTGCTCGGTGCAGGTGGGCTCAGCACCTGTGACCTTCACCTGGCTGCGGGACGGGCGGGAGGTGGCCCGGGGTCCCCTCCTGGACCTTGGGGACGTCGAGCCGGGACATTCCGGCACCTACCAGTGCGTGGCCACCAACCAGCTGGACGGGCACCGCGTGTTCCGGGCACTCAGCCCAGAGCTGGCCCTGGTGGTGACACTGCAGGGACACAGGGCCACCCAGGGTCTCTGTGAGGGCACAGGACCCCCGGGGTGGTGAGTGACCCCTGTTTGTCCCAGTGGTCACACAGCAGGGACAGGCCCCAAGTGGGGACACACAGGGTTCCCATGGGGCTGTGGGAATCCCAGGTCATGGGTGGCCCTGGTTTCCCCTCACTGTGGCCCTGCTGGGGCTTCAGGCTGCCAGGAAGACCCAGGACAGGTGAGTGGGGGGCTCTAGACACAACCCCCCCTTTCCAAGCTCCCCAGAAAATTCCCCCACAAGGCACCCCCAGAGTCCCCCCCCTGGAGGAGGGGGAGGTGCTGGACACCCACATCATGGGCACCGAGCAGGTGGGGGGTGAGTACAGGAGAGGAGGGGGAACACAGGGACATGTCACCCACACATATCACCCCAACCTGGCACCCCCAACCAGTGTCTCTCACAGGGCCCTCCCAGGGAACTCCAGGTGACCCAAGCGGAGCCACCGAGGCCCCAGCACAGACCACGGGACCCCAACAACATCTACGAGACCGTGCCATGACACAGGGGGGTGCAAGGGGCACTGGGGGCACTGGGAGGTCTTGGGGGCACTAGGAGCACTTGGGGTTGCAAGCTGGGGTTGCACTTCTGGGGATCCCCCTCCAAGGCTCCTGCAGATGCCCACCCAGCCCAAGGGATGGGGGTCATGAGTACGGGGTCCCACATGGGGCTGCACAGTGCAGTCAGTGCTCCCCATTCCCAATCCCAGTACCCCCAGGCACTCTCTCATCCCCCTTCCAGTAGCCCCAGGTGGCCCCCATTCTCCCTCCCATTTCTCCCAGTGCTCCGAGGGGCTCCCCATTCCTTCCTCCCCAGTATTCCCCACGATGCCAGTGGCTACCCATTCTTCCTCCCAGTGCCGGGGAAACACAGAACCCCTTTTCCTGCTGTTGTCCCAAAAATGCAGCTTTTTGGTCAAACTGGAAGAAATTGTACTTATTCGTTCAGGTCTGTCATGGTTCAGGAATGGAATTCTCCACTGTCACAGTTTCTCCAGCACTTCTGCAGTGTCACAGGGTTCCTTTGGTTCCATGAGGCTGCTCAGTGTCGCAATGGCCCCTGTCTCAGTTTAATGAGACTGAAGTGGTTTGCTAAGGAGGATGAGTTATGAGAAAGACCAAACTCCTCCCTCTAAGCAATTGTAAATCCGAAAGAGGCTCCAAGTGAGGAAGTGTAGAGAAAGGAAAAATAACAGCCCTTTATTAAAGGATATATGTGTATTGGCAGAACAATGAAAGAACACAAAAACAACCAAACAAATAATCCTGTACCCAAAAATCCCCTTCAAAAAGGAAATAGTTCAACCAAATAATCCAGTACTAAAAACCCCCCTCAAAGGAAAAGGGAACAGTCCAGTACTCCTCGCTTTTTGGCGCAATTCCAAGCAGGGTCAGCAGGGACCCCGGGATCCCGGGATGGATCCCTGTTGGATCCCGGGAGGAGCGGAGCCGGCAGGGCTCGGTGCTGGCCGGCAGGGGGCGCTGCTGAGCCCCCGGTGTGCAGAAAACCGGGAAGGGAAAAGGGAGGAAAAGGGGCTTTTCCCCCGAACTCACGCTGTCGGTGGCTGACTCCGGCCGGGACTCGCCCACAGGTTCCCTCGCAGATGGGCCAAGCCTCTCCGATGAAATCTGAGCAAGGCCAGGCTGGGGGCAGGAGAACGGAGGTGAACAGCCAGAAACCGCCCGATGACCCGGCCGAACTCGCAGCCTTTCCACACACACCCCCTCCCCTCAGTCAGGGCAAAAGTGAACTGCCTCCCGTTTTCGAGGACAGAGAAAAAAAAACAACTCATAACCCCCTCCCACAGTCTTGGGAGGGCCATCAGCTTGCAGTGTGGATCTGCTGGCTGGTTCTTTTGTGTGGGTCAACCACCCAAGGCAAACTACTCTCCCCCCGTTCAACATCTTTCTTTTACAGCGATGCAGGGGAAAGAAAAAAAAATCCCCCTTGGTTTTTTTATAGAACAAGTAAACCTATGACAACGCCCTGATTCCGTGAGGCCCCGCAGTGTCCCAGGGTTCCTTTGGCTCCACAAGGCTGATGGCGGGTTTTGAGGTGTAACAGAATTAGTAATGGTTACAACAGAAGGTGCTATAGGAAGTTAGTGTATAATCAAACCACAGTGTAAAGAAACCAGCTGAGCAAAGTAAAGAACAATAAAGAAAGGAGCCTGTGATTCACAAAGGCAGCCAAGCAAGTGAAGGTGGGGTGTTACAGAATCATAGAATGACAGAATATGCTAAATTGGAAGGGACCCACAAGGATCATCGAATCCAACCCTCAGTCCTGCACAGGACCATCTCCAAGAGTCACAGCATGTGCCTGAGAGGATCATCCAACCCTCCCTGAGCTCTGTCAGCCTTGGGGCTGTGCCCACTGCCCTGGGGAGCCTGGTCAGTGCCAACCACCCTATGGGGGAAGCTAACCAAACTAACCGTGCCCTGACACAGCTCCAGCCATTCCCTGGGTCCTGTCCCTGGTCCCCAGAGGGCAGAGCTCAGTCCCTGCCCCTCCTCTGCCCCTGCCCAGGCAGTTGGAACTGCAGTGAGGTCTCCCCTCAGTCTCCTCTTCTCCAGCTGAACACACCAAGTGCCCTCAGTGTCCTCACACGGCTTCAGATCAAGGCCCTTCCTCATCTTCATTATGCTCCTTTGGATGCTCTCTAATGGCTTAATATCCTCAATTTGTCTGGATTTGAGGAGCCACTGTGACACAGCAGGGTCTCATGGAGACAAAAGAACCCTGGTACATCCATCCCCCCACCCAGACATGGTGCTCTTGCACATCCAGACAAAAGTTGCCAGGACAGAAAGATCTTGCTGCCTGTGGAGTAGCCTGGGTGGCCCATCATCTGCACCTGAGACCCTGGGGCTACAGGCTTCTTTCCCAAGGAAAGGACCATTCTTTGCTTGCAGGTGCCCAGCTCCAAAATCACAATTCTGCCTCTCAGAATTGAATATGGACGAAGATTCCTCCCAGACAAAAGGGGCCAGGATAGAAAGATCTTGCTGCCTGTGGAGTGCCTGCATGATCCATTATCTGCACCTGAGACACTGAGGCTACAGGCTTTACATCCTGGGGGAGAGGGCTGTCCTTCGCTTGCAGGAGCCCAGCACCGAAACTGTGAGTCCCAAAGTCAAATACAGACCAAGATTCTTCCCAAGCTCAAGGGGCCATTTTGACAATGCAGCATCATGTGGAGGTAAAGGGAACCTGTGACACTATGAAACATCACGGAACTAAAGGGACCTTGTGACAATGTGGAACCCATGGAATCAAGGGGTCCCTGGGCCTCATCAAACCAAAGGAGTCTTGGAACACTGCAGAACCACAAGGAATGATCGGGTTCGTGGTGATACTGCAGAACCTCGTGGAACCAAATGGGGCAATTTTGACACTGCAGAACTTCATGGAATCATCGGGGGCATAATGCATTGCTGGGCATCATGAGATCAAGGGGACATTGTGACAATGCAGAACCTCCTGGAACCAGAGGGACCACAGGACACTGTGGAACCTCATGGAAGCAAAGGGAACACAGGACACTGCAGAACGTCACGGAATCAAGGGGCCATTGGGACACTGCCGGGCCTCAAGGAGCCAAAGGAACTGTGGGACAGTGTGGAACTTTATGGAATCAAGGGGTCATTACGAAACTGCTGGATCTATTGGAACCTGAGGGATGCCAGGACACTGTGGAATCCCCCTGGAACAAAATTGACCCTGGTACTCTGCAGAACTTCTTGGAAGAAGAGGAAATGTGGACACTGTGGAACCTCAAGGAATCAAGGTGCCATTGTGACACTCTTGTGCCTCATGGAACCAAAGGAATCCTGGGAGACTGCAGAACATCATGGAACCAAGGGGCCATTGTGACATGTGTTAGAGTTTAGCTAAATGAGGAAGACTTTTGGGGGTTTTTGGTTGAATTTTTTCATATAATCATTTAGTTTCGGAAGTGCAGGGGAACCACCCCTGTCCCATCAGGCCGTGCTGAGCAGGGAAGGGGGTTCTGGAAGTGAAACACTGCGAGAACTCCGGGTGGAGAGGATAAACCCCCCTGGCAGTTTCCAAACTCTGTCTCTTGTTCTGGGAGGGGGTACCAACTCAGGACCACCACCAGACTTCTCTCACCGTAGTTGCCATCTCTCACTGCTTTCCCACCATTTCTTCATCATGGCAGGACCACCCTGGTGCTTGCTCACTGCAGTTCCTGCACTGGGTTCTTTTCAGGCTTTTTTCTCCTGTTTGCTCTGGTTTGTTCTCCATTTTTCAGTAAAATTGTTTTAATTTTTTCTTCCTTCATTCAGAAGTCTTGTAACTTCAAAAATTCACCAATATTTAGGGGGAGGGAAATAAATGAAGGAGAAGGAGGGTTTTACCTCATCAGAGATCCCACCTCCTGGAACATATCATCATTAGACCAAGACAATATATTTGGCATTTCCCAACATGGGGCATAGAGAGAAGAGTGAAAAAAGAATAACAATTGGATATAGAACCCCTCAGTCATCATGTTGTGCCGTTCATTTGTGTTTATTTGACATCACGTGTTGTCTGTTCACAGGTATTTTTCTCTAAACGGGTTTTAAAACCAAGGTAGTTGTGTCTGGTTTTCAGTTCATAGTCTGGGTTCATAGGGTTGTAAATTCAATGCCTATAAGTCTCATCTGGAATGTGTTTTCAGAGTTTTTTGGTTTCAGCCTAAGCTGTTTCTTCTGGGGGTTTACTGATAATGGCACCCAGCCTGGGGGGGAAGCACAGGGGAGTGACTTCCCCCAACCCTCCACCCCCTTCCCCTTCAGGTCCAGTCTAACAGTTTGTGAAGAGTTAGAGTTTCCCCTGGGTGCCAGAGGTGCTGTATCCTTTGTGCTGTGTCTGAAAGTTTGCATCAGTACGATCTCTCCCATGGCTGGGGGCAGGACTGAGATCTCTGAGGAAGGTGTCCAGAAGTGCATCCCGAGGGCAGATGACTCCACATGGCATGGGGTGTGGGAGGACATGGGTGAGACCTTGGAGAGCTTTCCTGCTCCAGTGACCTGGAAGTTCATCCCTTAACAACTTCAAGATCCCGTTAAAGTGATGAGGCTGGTGAAGGAAAGATGCTGTCATAGATCTGTGGATGGGCAGCTTGTGGTTTCATGCAGGGCCCTGGTCACTGACAACTGCTCTGTTTAATGCAGCACCCCCAGGGGGAAAAGAAAGGGAACAAAGCACTTGAAACCACGGCAACTCAGTGTAACAAAACCAGAAGGTTTCCAAGCCAACAGAAGTTGCCCCCATGCAAAAGAGAAAATATAAGACCAAATCAGTTCGCCCAGTGGACAATGATGGGGAGGCAAGATCCTCACCAACAGTAGACCCAGGAATAATCAAATAATCACCAAATCTCTTTCATTTAATAATCTCTGCAATTTACAAAGACGTTGTTCGACAGCTGAGTGAGCCCGTTTGGAGCTGGTTGATCCAAGTCTGGGCTCCTACGGGAGAAGGTGCACAGCTTGATGGTACCAAAGTGAGGGGCTTAGGATCCCTGTCCTGGGATGTGGGTATCCAATGGCCTGGCACATCGGACCCACAAGAATACAAGGCTTTGGTCGACACTGGTGCACATTGCACTCTAATGGCATCAGGACATGGTGGGGCAGAGTCTGTTCCTATTGATGGAGTGACAGGGGGTTCTCAAGAGCTGACACTGGTGGAAGTTGAGGTGAGCTTGATGGTGAAGGAGTGGCAGATACCCCCCATTGTGACTGATCCAGACACCTCATGTATCCTGGGCATTGATTACCTAAAGAATGGGTATTTCAAAGATCCAAAGGGACATCGGTGGGTGGGTTTTTGGAAGAGCCGCTGTAGAGACAGAAGGGATTAAACAGTCAAACACATTGCCTGGCCTCTCAGAGAACCCCTCTGCTGTGGGACTGCTGAAGGTTGAAGAACAGCAGGTGCCAGTTGCCACCACAGTAGTGCATCGTCGGCAGTACCAAAGGAACCGAGACTCTGTGATCCCCATCCGTGAGATGATCCGTGAGCTGGAGAGCCAAGGGGTGATCAGCAAGACCCATTCACCCTTCAGCAGCCCATGTGGACTGTCCATAAGCCCAGTGGAGAATGGAGACTGACAGTGGACTCTCGTGGCCTGAATGAAGTCACCCCACCACTGATGCTGCTGTGTCGGACGCGCTGGAACTTCAGTCTGAACTGGAGTCCGAGGCAGCCAAGTGGTGCCACCACTGACATTGCTGATGGGTTCTTCTCCATTCCTTTGGCTTTCACCTGGAGGGGGGTGCACTGTGCCTGGAACTGCTTGCCCCAGGGGGGGAAACAGCGCCCCACCATCTGCCATGGACTGATCCAGGCAGCACTTTTTAATTTAATTTAATGATAGAACACAATGTGCTGCCTGGGCTCTGGCTGTGTTATCTGAACAGACTGAAGTGAAGCCCTTTGAAAGGACGACCAAGGCAGTGTCTGTCCCCCCATGCTGGGCACTGATGAGGCCCCACCTTGAGTGCTGTGTCCAGTTCTGGGCCACCCACTGCAAGAGAGACATCGAGGGGTTGGAGCAAGTCCAGAGCCAGGAATGGAACTGGGGAAGGGGCTGGAACACAAGGAGAAGGGTCTGGAGAACTCCTGAGAAGCGGTTGAGAGAGCTGGGAGGGCTCAGCCTGGAGAAAAGGAGGCTCAGGGGGACCTTCTCATGCTCTACAACTCCCTGAGAGGAGGGTGGAGCAAAGGTGGGGTCAAGCTCTGCTCCGGGGGGGTGACAGGACAAAAGCTGTGCCAGGGGAGGTTCAGGCTGGACATCAGGAGGAATTTCTTCTCAGAAAGTGTTGTTAGGCATTGTAAGGGGCTACCCAGGGTGTTCCCATCCCTGGAGGTGTCCAAGGAAGGACTGGCCGTGGCACTCAGTGCTCTGGTCTGGGTGACAAGGTGGGGATCAGTCACAGGTTGGACTCGATGATCTTGGGGGTCTTTTCCAACCTCAGGGATCCTGGGATTCTGTGAAAGGCTTTTATTGATGCTGAAGCTCTATTGACACCACACAAACCCTGCTGCTTCCCAGCCTGGGGGCTTGTCTGCACCCCAAAACTGGCCTTGATCCATGTGAGAAGTGGATTTGCAAATTCTCTGAATTCCCCCACAGAGGCCCAGCAGTGTAGTTGGGGATAATTTCACCCCAAATATTGGCAGCAAACATCTGTGGGGTGGACATTTCGGGGTGGGTGTTACAGGGTGGGCGTCCAGGGTGGTCATGGGGCAGATGGAGGCATTAAATTTTCCCCATCTCCTGCCATTGGTGAGGAGAGCAGAAAGTTTATTTGGCAACCCCTCTTGTGTCCATCATTCCAGTCCTCACCCTACAGTGCCACTGTGGCTTTTGGTGTCCTGCACCCTTCACCCAGATCCTGCAGCTGCCAAACCTGAACAACAGGAATTCTCTTGCCTGGGAGGAGAAAACGGTCCAGGTCCTGCTGAAAATGAGAGGGGGTGGGGAAGTTCCCCTGGCCTTTTCCCACACCATTTCCTGCTGGAGGTGCCCAGGTGGGAGGGCAGTGGCTGCACTCACAATCAGAGCTGTGAGGAGCATGTGGGGCAGTTACAGCTGGGTTGGTGTGTGGGTGTGGTGGGAGTTGTGGGGTCACTGTGCCCTGTGACCCCAATGAACTCTGCGACCCCAACATGTCCCAGACCCCAACTCTTGGTCTGCAGAGTTTCAGCAGGAGGAATAGGAGACCATAGCATAGACCCCAACAACTCAGAGAGATGGATCAGGGCATGAACTGGAGCTGAAATGGAGCAAAGCTGCTTTTTACCCCAATAGGCTGTGGATAAAACACAAACATTCACAGGGGAGGCCACAAGATGCTCCAAGGGCTGGAGCCCCTCTGCTCTGGAGCCAGGCTGGGAGAGCTGGGGGGGTTTCCCTGGAGAAGAGAAGGCTCCAGGGAGACCTGAGAGCCCCTTGCAGGGCCTAAAGGGGCTCCAGGAGAGCTGGAGAGGGACTGGGGACAAGGGATGGAGGGACAGGACAAAGAGAATGGCTACCCACTGCCAGAGGGCAGGGAGAGATGGGATATTGGGAAGGAATTGTTGGTTGTGAGGGTGGGGAGGCCCTGGCACAGGTTGCCCAGAGAAGCTGTGGCTGCCCCAACCCTGGAAGGGTCCAATGCCAGGTTGGACGGGGCTTGGAGCAACCTGGGATAGTGGAAGGTGTCTCTGCCCATGGCAGGGAGGTAGAATAAGATGAGCTCTAAGGCCCCTTCTCACCCAAACCAGTCTGTGATTCCACGATTTTGGGGTTGAAGGGTGTGTTGCACACCCATCTCCACTTCTCCTGGCATGACCTTCATCCCATCCCCACCAGTTGGTGGCTCCAACCTGTCCTCATCCTGATGTTCTCCTGGGAAATGGGGGTGACTGGCTGCTCCCCAAGTATCTCCACGGGGAGTTTCTTGGGGTGCAAAGCCATGGAGCAAAACCTGCCTCCCAAACTGATGGGACATGGACATTCCCAGTGCTTTGGACACTGCCCTGAACCCTCCTGCTGCCAGTCCCGGAGCTCCGCGTGTCCCCGTGTCCCTGGGCATGGTGTGGACAGAACCCCCTGCAGTGGGGTTTGGAGGTCCCCTGGGGGTCTGAGCATGGAATAGGGTGGCAGAGACTCCACAGGGTCCCAGGGCAAAGCCTGAAGCATCCCCCAGTTCCATTGGGGTCCCTGGGGTCCTGTGCTATCACCATGTCCACGTGTCCATCCGGACACTGCTCGTTGGCACTTGGGCGCTCCCATGGTGGACTCCGGATCCAACGGTTCAACCCCTCACCAGGAGCCAGAGGAGGACCCAGGAAGGTCGGAGGATGACTGGTGAGCCCTGTCAGGGCAGTGGTGGATGGGGAAGAGGCCCCTTTGTGCTCCAGGCCCTGGCATAGTGGTGGAAGAGGCAGAGAGGACCAGGGGAGCAGCGGCGGCGGCGGCCAAGGAGCTGCTCCAGCAACAAAGGCTGTCAATAAGATAAACTATGGAAATGTAAAAAAAAAAAAAGAAAAAAAGAAAAAAATGAAATATAGAAGTAATAATAATAAGTAATAATATAGATAGAAAACAAAGAAACCAAAAGTAAAGGCTGCCACTAAAGAGCCCGGGGATTTGTGAAGAGGGGGGCTGGGGCAGCTCAGGGGAGGGATTTGGGGCACCATGAAGTGCCACTTGGTCCCATAGCTCTGGCACCACTAGGCAGCGAAATTATTTTCCAGAATGAAAGGCAAACCCCTCTCAAAATCTCTCAAAATTCAGCTTTTTTTTGCTCAACCCAGTGCCTGCTCCAGCCCAGGCCCTGCAAAGTCCCACAGGGGCACTGGGCACACTGGGATGGGGCCACTGAGGCACATGGGGATGGGGGGGCACTGGGCAAACTGCGATGGAGAGAACTGGCAGGGGACAAATGGGCCTGGTGGGGTGCAGGAGGGAATGGTGGGGGGAAGGAGGGCAGTGTGAGGGCAGGGAAGGAAACTGGGACTGGCAGAGGACACTGGGACCAGTAAGAGTCACTGGGCTGGAGGGAGTTCCTGGGACCACTAGGTGCACAGGGACTGGGGGCAGTTCTGGGATTGGTCTGGGGAGGACAATGACACAGACAGGGGACAGGGACCAGGTGAGGACCCTGAGAGCAACAGGTGACTCAGGGCAGGAGCACTGGGCAAGGTGGGGGCACTGGGACCCCTTGGGGACAGGCAGCCAAGGCTCACAGAGCACTCAGCCCCTTCTCCTCCACGTTTGGGGACCAGAGGTGGTTTGGGGGGGCACAAAGGTGGGAGGATCCCCACCTCGGCTGAGCCCCCTCTCGCCCCTCTCCTGCAGGCTCTGGGGCCCCTTGGCCTGGAAGAGCCTGAGGCGGGTCCTTGCCCGCTGCTTCTCCTGGGCCTGAGGGGCACCTGGGGGGCCATCTGGGGATCACAGTCATGGCCACGCCGGCCATGAGCTCTGCTCCCCCCACTCAGACCCCCAAACCCACCTAGAACCTTGTCCTCATCCCCCTGGACTCCCCCAGGTCTCATCCCCCCGAATGCAGAGGCTCCCCGGGTGAGCCCACGGGGTTCTGCAGGTCCTGGGGAGGGGAACAGATTCAGCACGGGGCAGCAGGGCTGGGGGCAGCCCTGGGCACCCCCTGCCCCCCCCCAGTCACCACCAGCTGGATGACCCCCCCATGGCCCA
>VXAY01007662.1:1882-46830 GCA_013399855.1 Oxyruncus cristatus | reverse complement strand
CTTCAAGCTGACAAATGAGTACTTAGCAGATATTTTTTTTGTACCTGCTTGGTCACCTGCACAAAATTATTTCTTTTCTTTCAACAGATACTGAGAAAAGTGCAAGAAAATGGATGAGATGGTGCCAAATGTTTTGAACTGAAGTATCATTATATAAACTTCAATAGGATGCAAGCACTATAGAAACAAAACTACAGAACATACATACATACACCCACACGCCTTATGTGATTTTGAAGCACTCCAGCTGCTTCTCAACCAAAACTTGACTGGATTTTAAGAATTTAAATTGGCATTATTTGTATTATTATCGAAATGTGTGGAACTGGTGATTCATGCACAGATATTTTACATTTTGAAAATCTAACTCATTCATAAAAACCTGACCATGTCTTAGCTCCTTGAAATTTGGAGTTTGGATGGTAATAGACTTCAGTGTAAATATAACTGGTGAATGAGTTGAACATATTTTAAAAGGTAGAAAAAAAGTATGCAAAATGAATCAAATAGAATGCAAGAGAAAGTACTAATGTCAGCTATTTCAGAAAATAACAAAATGAAAACCAGCTTAAGAGTAATGATACAGTACCATTAAAAATAATTGCTAGAACACATTGATATGAATGAGAGAAGCATGTTCAATTTTCAAGGAATATTAACATATAGCAGAGAAATACATATATATTATATATATTAATTATACCCCTGCAAGAAAAGTTACGTTTACATTTTTAATACATTAGAAGTTTTTCCATTTTCTTAAGTGAAAAACAGATGGGGTTTTGAAATACACCTTTCATCTGTGAAAATGAATTAAAAAACTTACCCACCTTTCTATGGTCAAGAGATTTTTCAAGGTGGGGCTTTTTAAAAGACTTCCGCAAAATTAATGCGGATAAAAATAATACCTGTCAAGAAATGGGCTCTTGGAGATGATGAAGAGTCCCTGATGTGGTCATCTGTGAAAAACATTCAACTTGAACAGATTAACCATCAAAATAATACTGGCAATTAACTCAGGTGGCACCACAAACAGAAGTAGGTCAGAATCTTTAAAGAAGTATTTTTAGTGTGAAAAAGCCTACTACCTGCTTCCCCCTTAAGTACTGTAGTTGACTTTAAAAATGTGTATCTCAGTATTCAAAATAATGAAGTTGAAAATACACTATATATAGAGGGAGAACAAAAGTCAGCGTATTAACATCCTATTTTAGGCTGTTCAGGAACCAAATACAACATTGTTAAGGGGAAAACTTCGAGCCCAAATTAATGTTTTTGCTGAACTGCTTAACTGGTGCTGGGTACACTACTCCTCCTCCTCCCATCCCAAAATTATTTTGCTTTTGCAGTGCACCCTGCTGTAAGCTACAGTAGCTGTGATTTTTGTTTTAAACTGTGAAATGACATATCACAAGGGGATCTGGCGGTTTTTTTCAGAAGATTTCTGATCATGTAAAATGAAGGATCTACTTTTGAAACAATGGAACCTAGAAATATTGATTGGCATTGGTTAAATGTGATCAGTTCAAAACAGCTAATGAAACATGGAAAGCTCAATATATTGAAAAAAAAAGAAAAATAGCTGTGCTATTGAAAATAGTTAAAAATTTAAAAATCTGAGGAGTATGGAGTATTTTTTATTATCACTATATTATCACTGAGAATACTTCAGGCAGTATTTGGAAATATTTTATGCGTTAGAACCCTATAGATTTAATTTGGATGTTTGATGAATTGCCATAATATCCTTTAAGGATCAGCTGTTCTTTAGTACATATATTTAAATTTATTTCCTGATTATAAAGTATTTCCATCTTAATCATAACTTGCTCACAAATTTGCACAACTATAACTTAAAAAGTACCTAAGAACCAGTAACCTGGTGATTACTACCCACTAGTGGGAGAGGGTGTAGAATAAATACTGTTTATACCTGCAGGTCCCTTTTTGTTTGGTGCGAGATCCATTTTGGCAATCAGTAACCAGTATGGGCAATGAATAGAAGAAAAATTTGGAAACTCAGTTATTAGAAAGCCATTTGTTACATACGTCTGCAAAAATAAGGGCGTGTTCAAAGTCTAGGCTTCTGAAATCTCAGCCCAAAGAGTTTTTAAGTTTAAGAGGTGTTGAGGGATGCAAGCGCATTCACCTTTCTATAGCCTTAGGTCAAAACTGGGGTGAAAGTCCTGAGAGCGGCTTGGGCAATGGACGCAAAAGCTACTGAATGGAAGCTAGGCTGTGGGCACGGGCTGCTTCCTGGCAAGAGGTTGTGTGCTCGTACCTCATTGTGCCTGATGCTGAATGTGGGATATGAGAGCACTAACTGGAAACAGATCAGTCGCAGAAAGCAAGGTTATCCCCTGGCTCATGAGACAGGAACCTGCTCACGTGTCTGTACCCAAACTACTTGCAGAACTCCACTGAAGTCAGCAAGCAGCCAGAGGGCTTTGAGTATCTGTGTAGGTGGAGCAAGTGGGAATGGCCTGGTTCAGAAAGGTGTTGAACGCTGTAACTTTGAATCTTGGGGATATTGTAGCTACAAAAATGTAGCTTTTTTTTTCCGTAGCAAAATATTGTATGTTTTGAAATGTGTGTTAAGCGACATTACATTGATGTACAATAGCACAAAAACTGCCTAAGATAACATGAACGGTCTATTTAGAAAAACAAGGGATTTTAGGATTAAAAAAAAAAAAAAAAGGAATGTGACTTTAACCCTGTCTATGGTAAATCACAACACAATAGAAGAGTTTATTATATAGCATGTGTAGAAGTAGTACTAAACAGGGGAGCGCCAACCAGTATTTTCAGTATATTGGCTCTGCATATTTGACCCAGACACCTCAACTTACTTTTTTCATACTGGAAAATATTTATGGGATTATGTGCATTTTTGTTGAAAAAAAATTAAAACTTTTTGATAAAAGCTTTTATTTTTACAGCAAATTATATTTGGAATCCATTTTACAAGACATTGGGTTGATTCCCATCATCTTTGAAAGGCATCTTGCCATTTGCCTCAACAGGAGAAAAATCAGATTTAAATTCTGTGAGATTTCTAGTAGAAATTTGCTGTCATGCAGTCTCAAATTTCTTCTGAAAAGCCAGATTGTAAAAATGTGTGTGAAGCAGTTACCTCCCACATTTCAAATCTTTCTGTAAAAATTGCACATAAGGAATATGTTGTATGTCAGGTTCATTACAGGAGGGGTTTGTTATATAATTTTTTTTTTAATCCTGAAATACATTTGATATTTGCATATTTCTAGACAAAAGTGTAACTAAAATGACAGATTGGTCACCAATGGAACCAACATATTGTGTAGATTATGTTTTTGTGTTACTAAAGTCTACTCATTTTCTCTCTGCTCCAGAGTTTACTGTGCAGTGTTGAATGAGTGCAAACACCAAATGTACCTTCTTATAGTCATTCATGCATTGTTTGCAGTGTGCTCATTCAAAACCAACGGGGTGAGTTTCATAAATGAGACATTGAAAGGTGGTTTATCCTGTGTCTCACATTTATGCCAACAAGGCATTTTCATTTTCTCCAAATCCAAAAAGGTGCTGAAAGATTTTAACTTGAATTAAAACCAAAGAGTATGTTATTGGGAGGTTTTTATTATGCAACTAATGCTACAGATACAGTGAAATGCCACTTGTTTTTGCAACTTTTTAGAAGGTTTTTGGTTATTTCCTTCACCTTTCTTCCAAGAGTCTTAATTTCAGTAACTTTGCATCTTTACCTGAAGAGCTCTAATTTATAATATTCAGGCACTAGCTTTGTATTCTTCATTGCACTTTCATATTCTTGTGTTACATGCCCGTATTATGGTTGCAAGTTTATGTGAAAATGACTTGAATAAAATGTTTCAAGCGTTCTACTTGTCAAAGTATTATACTTACTGTATAGGCCAGATCCACCTCTCTATGAGATTTAAGGTTGTTATGTCTGTAGGAGAACGAGGAAGATTTTGTCATGCTGACATGGTCTTAGAAAAGAAGTCTCAAGTTAGAAACAAGAAAGAAAAATTTGCAAGGTGTGATAAATTACCCCTCACACTACATAAAGGATTAACATGTGAAGGCTAAACAGGACAAGGCATTTGGTTCCTCTGGATACAGGATTTCCATACCATATTGTCTGTCTCTGTAAAAGCAGGAACTCAGAAATCACTTACAGAATTTCTGCTCCAAAAATTATACTTCCTTGGGAAGAACATTGAACAGTCCATGGTAGAAAGTCTACGTACTCTAGAAAATTGACTAATGCATTAAATACGCAATTACTCCAAAAACATTTTATCCTGTTATTTACATTCCCAGAGTACAGACTGATGTCCTGCTGCCTCTTCACTCTGTATGCTAAACTGATGAAATGGTCTGACTTATGAAGCATCTCTTGTCCCTTCACTGAGGGGCTAATACAGAAGAGCATGGTTAGAAACTTTGGAGAGTTGCTCTAGTAAGAGGCTGTTAAACACTTAAATATCAACTAATGGCACTCTTGGTTTCGAGTAAATGGAGACAAAACCAATGTAATATCTTTTCAGATTCATAAAATAAATGTAGAAATATTTCAGATATGAACCACTTTGCGTAATGTTTCTATAATTTATTTAACAAAATTGTTCCTATTCTACTACTTCTCAGAGTGGAGAGCTTCAAACTGAGAATTTCTCCAAGTACTATCCCTAGAAAACAGAATTTGGTATGGATCAAGATCTGTGCAAATGCAACAGTGCAGTAAAAAATGCATACAATAATTGCAGAAAGTATATTCAAACCTGTTGAAAACAAACCATGTCCTAGTTCCCAAGTATATTCTACGGACTACTCTACTATCTCATTTTCACGTTAGATTACCTGTATAGTATCACAAAATTATCCATCACCAGTACACATTTACAAACCAGCTCAACACATTTGATTAAGAAAGTATTGCTGTAACTGAATTTTCATTCAAGCCTTCTTTCTCCTAATCTAATAGTTCTGTAAAAAATGGTATAAGAAATATTTATGCTTTCAAGCTCCTGTTATCAACAGTACACCTATTTTTTCTTTTAAAGACCACCACGTTTAAAGCAGTAATGACTGTCTTAAAAGACACTGAAAAATCTGAGATTGTTTTGCTGGTAATTCTGAAGGGAAAAATTGTGCAGCTAAAGCAGCCTAGTAGTATCCAACAGTAGGCTGATACTGGCTAAAGACATTTCCGGGTGATGACTGGCTGAAGACATTTCTTCTGTGGAATGGTACTGAACTGGAAAGCGTTGTTCAACATTTTTAAATCTAATCATCACAGAATGAAATAACTTTCCGCATCACTATCAAAATAAATTGGAAGTACTTTGTGAGAAGTCTTTGTCTAAACAGTATTACAGATAAATGAGTTATGTTAAAGTCATGTATATACTCAACCTGTTATGTTGTTATAATGAAGAGAAAATGTTATAAACTTTATCAACAACCTCCAGGCAAGTTCATTGGGTTTATCAGTTCACAAATAAATTGCCCAGTTACATGTAAAAAATATTATCAAGTCTCCACTATCACTACTCCTTTGTATAGTGTATTAAGGCTATGATCCAGGTGAGTCACTGAGTACCAGCTAAAAGTAGTAGTAACCCATTAAAGTATGAAGCAATGCCAGTAACCTAATCTCTCTTCTCTCATTCACGTTCAGTGTATGTTATCTTTTTTCTTTTCTTTAAAGTAAGAGCTCAGAAGTGTTTTTGAAGACAAAAAAAAAAAAGAGATGTTTTGATAAGTCAGGCTTCCTTCAGGAAGAATTCTGTGGCCACAAATTACAGCTGTAATAGTGCAGTAAGAAACTTGCTCAAATGCCAAGATAAACTAATGCTCCTAGACCTCTAAGCACATGCAAAAAAACATTTTAGAACATAAGCTTCTTAGGGTCTTGGAGTTTTTTCAAACTGCAATCCTTAACTTTTTGATCTTTAATGTGAATGGCTCTTAAAATACGGTCCATCTGCTAAAAGAAAGGTAAGCTGACCATGAAAAACTGTGTTATAGCTGAAAACATCTACCAAAAATAATTTTACTTGCCTTTGACTGGAACCAGAGAAGTCTATGGCATTCAGCTAGGATTTATTTACTTATTTTATCTAAAGAATTAAGGATTAACATTTGCATCTGGAAATCTTGTAGTTTCTGTATAACAGGTAAATGCATGGCTTTTTCTACGAAATACAATCCTTCACTACAAAACCACAGTAAACATGTTTCTGTGTTTTATTTTGATGCTTCTGGCCTTAAATATTTTTCCCTATGGTATAATAACAGCAACAAAACCCACTGGAAGATGGAAGGTTATTTGAATTTCACATTCCTCTGAGAGGCAAAGCCATTCAAGAAGATATTACCACATACACTGCCATTTGTTCAGGATCCAGAAAAGAAAGCCCAAGTGGGGCAAAACATGCCTAGATACTCATACAAAAATGGACCAACTGGGATGTTTTGTCTTCAAGAATTTAACACAGGATGGGAGAATGGGTCTATTTTTATACCGACCTATTTGAGACTAGATCATACTCAGCATTTTATCTTCCTACCTGCATTTAGCAGAATAAACAACTCTAGGTAAGTCCAACTATAATTCCATTCCTAAAATAATTCCATTCCTTCTTGCAGCCTCTTTATTCCATTCTTCCTTGTAGCCTGTTTTATACTTGGAAATCTGGGCTTATTGTCTGGATGTTGTTGCCTATCTACATATTTGGAGACCAGAGAATACCATTGTGATATTTGCTGGGACTTTAGGGAAAAAAATCCCTAAACGCCCATTATGACACAAAGTCTGCAGGAGAGGGAGGTAGAGGTGGCTGTACCAGTAACAAAGTAACATAACATTAAAAAACCCTGAAGTTGTTCCTGCCATTTGCCTCTAATGCCATCCCAAGTGGAATACTTTGAGGTATTAAACAATGACTTCATGTTTTAGACAACTTCCAGTACCTGCTCTCTGGTCAGTAGATGTAGTTGGGAAGAGACTTCTAAACATAATTTAGTTCAAACCCACTGACCAAGCACCCACCTTGAAACGGCTACCTAGGAATAACCCAGCAAGTTCTGAATGTCTCCAAGGATAGAGACTCCACAGTCTTTCTCAGCACCTGTGTGCTGGGGAGCCCAGAACTAGATCCAACACTTTAGATGCGGCCTCATCTGTGCTTAGTACAGGGCAAGGATCACATCTCTCATACTGCTGGCAATGCCCTTTCTAATGTAGCCCAGGAGGCTGTTGGGCTTCTTAAAGACATAAAAAAAGATTGTTTTTCATAAGACTGTAATATGTAGTAAGGCCTTCAACACTTTAAGGGACTACATATTCTACAAGTTTGCATGGATTTAAGAGCAGAAAATCTGCAGAAAAAAAATTCCGAGGGGATTATTAAACACAATGAGCTAAACCATGACATCTTAATTATCACAAAAGGTCCTGGAGCTGTAAAACTGGAAGCGTGAAGACATGGATGTTGCATGATGTATGACTGTGTGCTCCCTCTATGCTATGCTTTTTGACTGCTTTTCAAGATACTAGGCTAGATGGTCATTTGGTTTGATGCAGGACTTTCCTTAGGCATGTAATGGGTTGACCCTGGCCAGACACCAAGGTACCCACTAAAGCCACTCTCTCACTCTCCCTCTGCAACTGGACAGAGGAGACAGAAAAAAAAAAACAGCTAAGGATTCATGAGTAAACAGCTGGGAGAGGTCAGGTTACTGATTACCTTCATGGGCAAAACAGACTCAAAGTGGGGATAGTAACTTAAGTTTATTACCAACAGGGTAAGAGCCAAAAAGTGAGAAATAAAACAGTCTTAAAAAACACCTTCCCCCCACCCCTTCCTCCATGTTCTCCCTCCTCTCTCCCAGCGGTGCAGGGGGATGGGAAATGAGGGTTGTCGTCAGTTGTTGTTTCTGCCACTGCCCAGAGAGGAGTGCTTCCCCTGCTCCTGTGGGGTCCCTCCCACGGGAGACAATCTTTGATGGACCTCTCCGGCATGAGTCCATCCTTTGGGCAGCAGCTCCTCCCATACTGCTGGCATGTGGGTCACTCCTCTATGGGGTGCAGTCCTTCACCAATGAGCTGTACTGATGTGGGTCCCCCACAGGGGCCACAAGTCCTGCCTGGGAAAAATCTGCTCCAGTGTGGGCTCCCCTCTGCACAGGCTGCAGGTCTCTGGCAGGACCTTGCTCNGGTCCCCCATGGGCTGCAGGGGCAGAGCTGCTCCACCATGGTCTGCACCACGGGCTGCAGGGCCTCAGCTCCTGCGCCTGGAGCACCTCCTGCCCCTCCTTCTGCACTGACCTTGGTGTCTGCATTGTCGTTCCCACGTTCTCACTCTGCTCTTCCCTGGCTGGAATTCTTTTCTGCGTCACAACCTTCTGTTCTTAAACATGTTATCACAGAGGTGTTACTATTGCTCCTGATTGGCTTGGCCTTGGCCAGTGGCAGGAAGACCATCCTGGAGCCGGATGGCATTGGTTCCACAGGACAGAGGAATCTTCTAGGACTTTTAACAGAAGCCACTCCTGCAGCCACCACCCCGCCACTACCAAAACCCAGCCACAGAAAACCCACCACAAGGCCTTACAAAATGCTGTGTGAATAGTACATTGTATTATCTTACACCCACTAGAATCATTTACGAAGTTTCTGAATTACCTTGATTATGAAAGACAACTATATTTAAATAAACACTGCTAAAAATTAATTACAAGTTCAGAACTTGTTTCAATTAAGTAGTAGGAAAGGCATCTGAAGAAAAAATTCAATGAACCTTTTATGTCATAGCCCAATCAAATGAACTCTCAATGTCAGACAGGCACTTAAAAGTCTAATGTTTCTTAATGTACAAAGACCCTTTAGTTTTTCACATTCTTTTACAAGGTGCAAGCCTTGTTGTTGAAGGACCCAGCTGTAACTACCAGAACAAAGTATTAAAGACACTCTTTTGGTTTTTCAAACTGGCAGTATAATCAGAGGACGGAGAGCACAGTTTAAAAGGAAAATATTTAATCAATCTCCAGAAATTTTTGTATCATGCTTACAGGTGATCACCTTTTTCAGCTACTCGATACATTCATGAATTTGTGAGGTCTGGTGAAGTTCAATAATCTCTTACTTTTCCTCAGTTGAGACTTATTTGACAATCCAAGTCCATATATAAAATACATTTTTATATTAAAAAAAAAAGCCCAAAGAATCTGTACTATTCCTACAGGGCAAAAATGATGTTCCTAAAACCCATTAATTTGTTAGGGTGTATTTCATAAATGGGGGCACTAAGCAATGGGACCTATGAACCAACACCACATGGCTATCACATTAATCCACAGACAGAACACAGAATAAATGAAGCAATCTTGATTATTCTAAGATGTTAAGATCTAGCAGTTGCAGTTTTATAGGTTGCAAAGGATACGGACAGTAAAACAAAAATGTTCAAACAGCAGTTGCAAAAATCTTTTTTTTTAAACCTTAATTTACATATAACCTAGTCATCAAATTTAATCTTTTTCCCCTGGAATGCTGTAATTTGAGACACCTGTTCTTTGCGTCTCCGGCTTGCTTCCCATGAAGGATGAAGAGGCTGCTCCAAACATGCCTTCTTATTGTCACATTTAATACCTGAAGCTTTTGCAAATGGTTGCTTCTTGAGCTGTGGTTCACTTTTAAGAAAACCTGTGCAAGTACAAAACAAAGCATTAACTACATCATGAACCTTCATAAATATATGCAAACTACTCTGGGATAGCAGATATTGTCAAAAATTTAGTAACAACCTATGGGGAACACAGTCATCTGAATATTCACAGCAAGATTTCCTCATCTTGCAGCCCAGTAAACTGCCATTCAGTGGACTGCAGATAGTTAAGATTTATTATTACTGCACTCATTTATTATTGACTGCTCTCAAAATTTGTATAGACAAATATTCAGCACAGCCCAAACTTTTTTCTTCACAATAAACCAATGAGATATTACACAATATAACTCAATATGACTGAAATTATATCCTCGATCAAATGAATTCCAAAATGGTATCAAATAGTACAAATGGAATAAAATACTGTATTTTCAGGAGCTATTGGAGGAATTACTTAAGAGACAAGGTACTAGGTACATATCAAAATGTGTAGCTGTGCACAGTAAAACTAACTGCTTGACAGATGGAAAAGCCCTTTCCTGTGTAAACCCTACTTTAAATATTTTTAATACCAAAAAAAATAGAAAATAGCAGACAATATCCACTGATTAAAACAAAAGCTCAACAATTTAACCATTTTAACAACAAATGTTAAAATATGTTCTACAAGTTTGAAAAGAAGCAACATACAGCTTATCATGACTAGAGTGTAGAGGCAACAAAATCTTATGATTTTACTCCTGTAATTTTGCCAGGTTAAGTAATACATACCTGTTCTTCCATTTTTGAGTGGCTGGTCTTTAGGATTTCTAAAAATAAAAAGAGAATTTAGGATTTTTAAAGAAACTTGTAAGATTACAAACACCTGTGAATCATTACCACAAAACAACTCAAACTTATCATGCAAGCCCCTTAAATACTGTTTCACCTTTGTTAAAAAAGAAGTAGAAATGGAAGTATTCAGAAATGACTGAATTTGGATGCAGGTCTAATTAAGAATCCTATGTATACATCACTGCTAATCTTAATCTGAAAAATACGTAATGCCAAGAAAGCATGAGAAGACTGACAGGTAGTTTCTGTGAACATGTTCTAAGCTTTAATGGGCTCAAATTCTCTTTGTTTGGTAAGGACTACTAAAAATCACAACAATTTTCATTACTGCAAAGGAGGGAAGGAATGGAGAACATAACATGGGGAAAAGGTTTACCTTTTTCTGGTTTGAGATTTCTGATTAGTGGTCGACAAAGAACTGCAGAACACTGATTCTAGCCTGATTGCTTTTGCAGGTGGCTTTCTTTCTTCCATGATCAAATCTTGTGCTCTCCCAGGAACTGCACTCTTTTTTTTCTTCACTATGTTTTTCTGAAGTGTATCCTTTTCTTTTGTTGAAGAAGGATTAGTAACTGCTGCTGTCTTTTTCTTTTTTTTCACTTTGCCAATGAAGAAATCATCATTGCTGTCACTGTCAGAATCTGATGACTCGTTATAAAACCTCTCTTCAGTACTATCATCAAAGTATTCCTTTTCACTAGAATGCTCCTGGTCACTATCACCAATATTCTCTATTCTTGCATTTAATTTGTTCATACTCAAATTTTCTTTGCTTTTTTGATCGCCACATTTCTTTTCTGTTTTGTTCTCAGTGACTATCTGCATTTCTACTGCCTGAAATGAAGATTCTTCTGGAGCATATGCTCTATCCATTTCCGAAGTTTTCTGCTCAGATGCACTCTCACAATGTTCTTCAGCCACCCTGTCAGTGTCTATTTTCATACTGAGTTTTGTTTTGTGTCCACATCCTTGCTGTTTTTGAGCTAGTTTAGGAGCTTGGTCACCCAAGTTGCTACTGAAATGTTGTGCTGCTTTAGGCTGTTCTTCTGATTTAGCCTTTTTCAAAGGAGTAGCTTTGTCTGGGTTCTTTCTTGCATCCTTAAAAGCTTTTACAGCAGCTGTGCAAGGGGAAGAAAAAATATTTTGCTGCAGCTACACGTCACTTTACATAAGTTATTTTTATATAATAAAACATTTTTGCAAGTTAAATATGTTGTTTTGAGAAAGCATATTTTGAATGTCCTTATCAATCATTTACTGAACACATGGGGCAAGACCACAGAGCACAGTATCAACAAGAGAGGAAAATAAATTACTATCAATGAAATACAATATGAAACTTGGGTTTAACCGTGAACTTTAAGTAAATAATCTGCACCTGATAGTCACGTTCATTTAGGGCGTTACTTTCAGTGTAAAATTGCGAACTAATAATAAATTGCCCTTATATAATTAAATGGGTATTTGATATGCTTTGTTATTAATCAAGTAACTTTGTTGCATTATAACTAGGACTTGAACCTTTTTAGCATCAATTTTAGGTAGAAAATTTCAGTTTCAAGAGAACAAGAGAGAACCTAAAAAACCAGGAAAGACACCCTAAGGATTCTGGGGACAGTTTTTGGGGAAGATTTAGAAAGCAACTTGTAAAACCTTTTGGAATTTGTAAAGCCTTTGGAAACCCAGTTGTAATGATCCTTTTACATTCCCATTTAATTCAAAAATATTACATTACATCCCTTTGATTTTTAGAGTTCCCATTATAAACCCTGTTTGTTCAACACCCTATATCTTAAATGTCATATTGCATACAGTCACACATAAGCCCATTTCAACCAATGTAAATGATTACAAGTTTGTGGCATTTGGTTCACTGCAGCTAGTTAGGGTAATTAGAGAAGCTTTTACTTTTGGGATTTTTCTTTTACTTTTGTTCGTGCCAGAAACATACAGGGACAACATACCACACCAGTAAGCTACTGAATTAATAAACAAAATACTTCATACCTTTAAGTTCAACAAATCTGGGCTTCAAGGTTGGGTGTGTTGCAAGTCGTGCCATAGCTCGCTCAGTTGCAGTACAATTTGGCTACACATGAAAAATTCAAAGGCATGAAGTCAATAGAATGGTGATTACTTACAGGAGTCTGTGTCAGTTATGCTACAATGCATACTAATGTGATTCTGCACCATGAACTGAACAAGAGGAACGCTCATGATACTGTAATAATTTTTTTACTTTGCCTGTATTATCATCATTCTAAATGCAGAAAAATATGACAGTCTAAACATCATAGAAACGTAACAGACATGTAGAACATATGATATTTCTCAGGCACTGAATAGGGATAACCTGGAAATAGGGAAAGCATACCAGACACATCTTTCAGTGTTAGCACACTGATTTTACATTTAATATTTCTTACACATGCAAAGCAAATTCATGAATAAAAGACATCATATTAGTAGAAGGCATCTGCTTGAAGAAATACAGCAGATTGCAAGAAGTGCAGTATGGATGCTATAAAAGTTGGCAAAATGACATAGCAGGAAGGAATATACATTAAATGTGGTTGAGATGCAAGGTCTCACTTGACCATAAAGCATAATAATCTTGAATTTGATACTATAGAATACTGGAACTCTGCCAATTGATTCAAAGAAGAAATATGATCTTCTTGCTTCAATTAAAAAAAAAAGTGAAAAGAAGGAATTCCTTCCTTTCGCACTTTCCCTTTTATACATTGGAAATAATGTATGACACTTTGTAAAAGCTTTCATTTTCAAGTCCTTGTCTTCTTGTTAGCACTCTGCTTGAGGAACAAAATGAGAGATACCTAAGACTTTTCCAAAGGCAGCTTTGTCTTCTGGGGTTTTGTTTGTTTCTTTGTGGGTAGGGTTTTTTGTTTGTTTGTTTTTAAGGGAGGAAAATGAGGTGTAATACATTTGCAAACCACAGATTTAGCAGGAAGATTTCTTAAAGCCTGCTTTGGGAGAGAGCAGATAAGATGTAAATTTCTCCCTTCCTCCTAATCCCTCTGAAATGGATACATGTTTAAATTGTTGCTATCTGTGGTTTGAGCTATATGCTACAGGAAGTATCACAGCAGAAGCCACCCAAACCAACAGATGATGATACTCTTAAAGCACCAGGCAAGTGCCCTGTGCCCCAATCTGTACTGATTTTGGTGTCCATGAACTCAACAAAATCTGTAGCCTCTCCTGTCCTGAGCAACCATCGCAACAGATGGATCCCAAGCCACAGGTGTGTAACTGGTAGAGAATAAGGGATGGAGGTACTGGCTCTGCCCTAGGATGGAGTCAACATTCTCCATAGCAGGCAAGAAGGTGCTGTGCTTTGGATCTGTGACAAAAACATTCACAGAGCTGGCAACACATCAATGTTTTAGTTATTGATGGGCAATGCTTGCACTCTATCAAGGCCTTCTCACTCTGCCCTCCTAACAGGTAGGGGGTGGACAAGAGGTTGGAAAGGAAACACACCTGGTACAGCTGATCCACATGGACCAAAAGGACATTCCATTCCATATCAAGTTGTGCTTAGCAATAAAAGCTTGAGGTAAGGAAAAGGAATGGGGATATGTTCGTGGTTATGGCATTTGTCTTCCCAAGTAACCATTTAGTGGAATGAAGCCCTGCTGTCTGGGTTGTGGCTAAACATTTGCCTGCTGAAGGGAAATAGCAAATAAAATCCTTTTTCTCTTTTGCTTGCACATACAGCTTTGATTCACTTATTGAACTGTGTTTATCTCAAGACAGAGTTTTTCTCATTTTTTCTCACTGGATGCTATCCTCGTGTTGCAGGGGAGGTGAGTGAGCAGTTGCTGGGTGCTTAGGTGCTGGCTAGGGTCAAACCACCACAACACAAACCCTACCAATACATCAGCAATGCACATTTAATGTAGCTGATTGGATTCACATAAGAGTGCTCAGTGGCAAATGCTAATTGTTTGCATGTACGTTTTCTTCCTACAGAATCATGAGAGACTCGGAGTATAAACAATTATATATATTCATTACATAAAGATAGTTGGACACTTCCCTCCAACTACTAGTGCAGGAGAGGAAGTTTCAGTGCTTTGGTCTGAAGGATACAGAGCAGAATAAGGCACTACAACTACTTGACAGCAGAGTCAGTACTTCTAAATGCAGCAATATATGTAATTGGTTTGCAAAATGTAAATCTTATTCCTCAACCAATGCAAAGCAAATCCATTTTGCATTTCTTTTGCCATAATTTTATACAAAAAATACTGTGGGTATTTCAGAGCATATTTCATCTTTGAAGTGCAGAGCATCTGGGAATTCTAATACTTTGCTCTCAAGTCTCTGTTACTACAACATTATTTCTCTAGGCCAAATAAAAACTGGAAAAATCTTTTCTCTGAACACTGTCTATAGAACTATGAAAACAGGTCAGAGGAGACAGGTCAAAGGATGGGTCCATTTCCAAGGGTCTCAGACTGGCTTACTTGCAAGCTAGCCTAGATCTGAGAACTTGAAATCTGAATTCTAATCCCCATGTGACAGTGCTGCATGCTGCCACCAGATTCTTGGGACAGAGAGCTCACATTTCTGAAGATCATATGCTATTTTCTTTGGAGATTTTTCTGTAGCTGGAAAACCTATTTCTGAACTTAATTAATACACTTTTTCCCTCAGCTACTTCCTGTGGGTTTTGAAAGAATACACCATGAAGTTCAGAAAGCAGCAGCAGCTTCTGTGCAACATCTGGTGTCCTTTAATTCAAATATTTATAGAAAAGGTTTAAACATGTACAGGCCAATCCATATGGAATAAGCACATTTTTTCCTTATAGCAAAATACTTCACAAATACTACTCACACTGATAGACAGTAGCTAACAAACAATATGGCATTAGCATTCTTTAAGATTTCCCATTTTTCCATGTAGTTCATTTTGGGTGTTTTTTGGCAAAGTCAATGCTCCATTTATTTTTCCTCAAGTATTTTCCAGTATACAAAACCTTATAGAAACATAGAGAATAGAGAAAATAAAACTCAAAAGAAAAACGTCAACTGCCTTTACAAGCAAGAATACCCTCTCCCCACTTCTGCCGCCCCCTTTATGTTTAATTAGATACTAGAATCGTACACTCTTATTCTGACATATTCCTGCTACTTCTTGTACTATTTTGCCCTATTTTTTATGCAAGAATATACTAGTACTTTCTACACTAACACCCTCTCTCCTTCAGTGTGCAACTGAGGAGCTGCAAAGTGAACGAAGAAATGGAGCAGAACATAGTCACACTTCTTGGTGAGAAGTTGTAAGTTACTGTGCTGGTTTTGGCTGGGGTGGAGTTAATTCTCTTCACAGTGGGTCGTATGGAACTGTGTTTTGGATTTATGCTGAACACAGGGTTGATAGTATGGAGATGTTTTTGTTATTGCTGAGCAGGGCTTACACAGAGCCAAGGCCTTTTCTGCTTTTCCTATTGCCACGCTGGCGAGGAAGTTGGGGGTGCATGGGAGGTTGAGAGGAGAGACAGCTGGGACAGGTGACCCAAATTGATCAAAGGGATATTCCAGGCCATATGACATCATGCTCAGTGTATAAATCTGTGGGGAAGAAGGGCAGATGTTTGGAGTGATGGTGTTTGTCTTCCCAAGTAACTGTTACATGTGATGGGGCCCTGCTCTCCTGGAGAGGCAGAACACCTGCCTGCCTATGGCGAGCAGTGAATTCCTTGTTTTGCTTTGCTTGTGTGCATGGCTTTTGCTTCCCCTATTAAACTGTCTTCGTCTCAACGCATGAGTTTTATGGCTTTTTATCCTTCCAATTATCTCCATGAGTATCCTGCTGGTGGGGGAGTGAACGAGTGGCTGCCTGGGGCTTCGCTGTGGCAGGGGTGAAACCACGACAGGTAAATACAAAACCACCTGAAAGTCAGTCTCCTCGATCTTTTTATCTTGGCAAGTATTTCTATATATAATATTGAAAACGTCTATCATCACTGACATTGTGCATGCCCCATATAAGGGAGACAAACTTTGCACCAAGTGGCAATGACTGGGAGTAGAATGGACATTACAAGCTTGCTAAGATAAAAACAGATTCATAACAAACAGCAAGTTTTGAGATGTGCTGGAACAGGGGTCAGAAGTATGGAATGGCTCCAAAAGCTGGCACCATAGGGAAAAAAACCCCAAAACCAATAGCATAATGTAAACATCAGGCAGAAGCTGTGTGGATAGAACCTGCTCCATAAAACACAGGTATTAAAGTGAGAATGAGAAACTGAGTGTCTCACGGTCTCAGGGTAGATGGGATTGCAGGAGCTGAAAGGCATGCCTCGGTAGAACACCTGAAACAGTAAAGCTTCAGGATGAATTAAAGGGCAGAAACCTGTGATTAACTCGGCAAAATGAAAAGGAGACTTCTGACTATTGCTTCATTCTGATTAATCTTCCTGTTTCAAGACTAATTTTGTTTGTACCCTCTCTGATATAGTTATAATCAATAATAGGAAAAAAAGAGCTCATGCTTCTCATTCTTCATCTGCATTTTGTGCAAAAGGGAATTGCCTTGTGACAGGTCTCCTAAGAAACAAGACTGCTACTAGAAGAGTATACTCCTAAAAAGACAACTACTAGAATTTCATCTGAGTAACAGTGCTACCAAACTGATAATGTTTAGTGATGCTGCATCTCTCATTTCAAATCATCTGTTATTTAAAATAATGACCCTCAAATGGAGACAGTCAGAAACCCCACTAACAAGTATGCAGTACATGGCAAAAACCATGACATAAAAAGCAATCTCGAAGTATATCATACTAGTTTCTAAACTATCTAGAAGTGCAGTTTAATGTCAAATGGTAATAACCCTATTTTAAGCAAAAAATGGCAGAGACAATGCTAACTAGAGTAAGCATAAAAAAAGTAAGATCTGATTCTGGGCCAAAACAAGATGTAATTGCAATAGCCTTTGTAGCAGCTTAGGAGAAGAGCTCCCTACTTAAAAAAAAAAAAACAAAAAACCAACTCCCTAAACAACTAGAAAACCTGTTAATGCACACATTCTTTGCAGAGTTCTAACTAGATACAGCTGTCCTTCATAACAGCAGATCTGATTAATGTGAAGTCACCGAGTGGTTGAAGGTGCCAAATAATGTCTGTCACCCAAGTCCATACCATGTCCTCATACTACTTTGGAATAAGATGCTTGAGAGAAGTTACTTCATGACTGTGAAATGCAGCTAATTCTCCCTCTTCCATTATGTCTATAAGAAATGCAGTATGTGACCTGTGGCAGCCAAACATGGTGAAGATTTTGTCATGAGAAGCAACTTGGTAATGGTATCATTCATGGCAGCATTGCTGTCTCTCAGCTCCTGAAAACAAGAGGGTGTTTATTGACTGTGTCTCAGCTCAATAATGGGACGACGAGTCAGCTAACGGATGTAGAAAACAGGTTACATGTGGTGAGATTTTAAATGAGTGGTTGTCCCAAATACAGAAGTTACAGGACGAAAACCCATTATATTCAAAGAAGAGAAATGCTAGCATTAAATACTTCGCACTGGAAATGCATAGCCAAAACCTGTCAGATCTATAATAATCTACTACTTCATTTTCACTCAAGCTTTACCAGTGTTCCATGTAACACCAAAATGATGGTACAGGTATTATGAAGTAGCAGTTACACCAGCTTAATAATAAGACAGGTGAGAAGTTCCTACAGAATTTCTGTATGGATCTCAGGAAATCATCCAAGGTTCAGCAGAATTTTTTTTAATTGGATGATATATGATTTTTAAAACAGGATGATGAAAAAATTCCAATTGAAGCTAAAATACCTGTCTCAATAGATCTAAAACCTTTGCAAAAACTCACCACAAAAATGTGTTGTGGTAGAACAACAGAAGAAAAACTGAACAATTTCTTACAAAACATCAAGATAAACAAGTAAACTTATTATTGTTTTCAATGCTTGCCACACTTCATATCAATTTACATGTTTTTTCTGTTATCATGGTAATTCAATCATGAAAATATCTGGATATTGATTTTATCTTGCAAGCTGCGGTGGGTTGACCTTGGCTGGATGCCAGGTGCTCAGTGAAGCTGCTTTATCACTCCCCTTCCCAGCAGAACGAGGGAGAGAAAATACAACAAAAGGTTCATGAGTCGAGATAAGGACAGGGAGAGACCATTCAGCAATTAATGTGATGGGCAAAACAGACCTGACTTGGGGAAATATTAATATAATTTATTGCCAATCAAATTAGATCAGGGTAATGAGAACTAAAACCAAGATCTTAAAACACCTTCCCTCCACCCCTCCCTTCTTCCCAGGTTCAACTTCACTCCCAATTTTCTCCTCCCTCTGCCCCAAGGGTACAGGGCAACAGAAATGGGGGCTGTAGTCAATTCATCACACGTAGTCTTTGTCACTCCTTCCTCCTCAGAAGGAGGACTCCTCACACTCTTCCATTGTGGAGTCCCTCCCATGTGAGACAGTCCTCCATGAACTTCTCCAACATGCCTCGTTCTCACAGGCTGCAGTTCATCATGAACTGCTCCCATGTGGGTCCCTTGTGGGGTCACAAGTCCTGCCAACTAACCTGGTCCCACATGGGCTCCTCTTTCCATGGGGTCACAGGTCCTGCCAGAAGCCTGATCCAGCACAGGCTTCTCATAGCTTCTCACAGCCTCTTTTGGGCACATCCACCTGCTCTGGCATGGGTCCTCCATGGGCCACAGGTGGATCTCTGTGCCACCATGGACCTCCACAGGCTGCAGGGGCACAGATGCCTCACCATGGTCTTCACCACAGGCTGCAGGGGAATCTCTGCTCTGGTGCCCGGAGCATTTTCCCTTCTACTTCTTCATGGATTTTGGTGTCTGCAGGGCTGTTTCTCCCACATATTCTCACTCCTCTCTTCTCTGGTTGCAATTGTTCCTGTGCATTCCCCCCCTCATTCCTTCTTAACGATGTTATCCCAGAGATCCTCCCACCATTGCTGGTGGGCTCAGTCCTGGCCAGTGGTGAGTCTGTTTCGGAGCTGGCTGGCTCTGGCTCTCTCAGACAGGGGAAGCTTCCAGCAGCTTCTCACAGAAGTCACACCTGTAGCCAACTCCACTACCAAATCCTTGTCACGCAAACTCAACACACAAATGTTATGAAGAACATTATGAAGCTGAAGACTCATGGCAACATGTGGTATCCTGGGCAATCTTGTTGCTCATCTGTACGGCTGCACACAACAGAAGGCACAAGTCTGGAAAATCTAGCTGACCTTGTACTACTGGCAGATTCTTTGACTCAACTCATCACTGCCTTCCACAGACTCTCGGATGAAGCATCAGGGAGGAGCATGAGATTCTTCTAAATACTGTCAAGGTTCTTACACTGCCCTAATTTCCTTTGAATGTCTGGACTAAAGCTATTTTTTCAATTGTTCACTTACATTCACATTCACTTCCACATTAAGTGTGGTTTGTCTTTTACCGAAAAGAAGTATGGTGTACTTTAAAATAAAAGTTTCAAAATAGGTTATAAATTCAAACAAAAATAGATTTCTCCTGTTCTTTGCTGCTTACATGATAAAAATACCTACTATCCAAGCATTTGAAAAAGTTTAAAGGCCCTTTAAAAAGCTTAGAATTTTCCAAGTGTTAGATGACCATATTTAACTGGAGTATAAAAGAGTCTATAATAGAGTTTCTTTGGATTAACTTGTCACAACCAATTAAGCCAATGATACAAGTGTGAGGTAAATGCTTATTTTTCACATTAGGAAATGGTCAAATAAAAAATGGAGTGTTTCATCTCAAACTTCCAGAGTGATCTACAGCAGAGGTTGGCATAAACCCCAGACCTGCCTGAGTACAAATTATGTACTTAATCTTTGACAATTCTTTCTTTCTTCTCTTTATGCAAAGAATAATTCCCATGATTGTTTCAATAAAGAAAAGTCAGAGCAAAAAAATTCCAGAATGAAGTAGGCATGGATTCTTAATTTTTTCATCATGAAATAGGAAATTTCATTTCATATTCAAGAGGGTGAACTCTAGGTGTAAGCAGAAATAGCAAGACTGTGGGAAAACTCAAATGCTGCTTCTTCGGTTTTTCCAAGGTTAGTAAGAATATGTGTCTATAATACTCTCAGTTTGGTATCCAACAAGAAAAAAACCCACAATTTCTTAAGGTTATGAAAGAATACATAAACTGAGCAATGTGATAACTGCTCCCCCAGTTATGGTTGTCTAATTCATTATGACTGTATCACCATAAAATATATGCATCTTGCCAAACTGCATTTTAGGATACAGCACAGTAAAACAGATGCCACTAGAAAAACACCCAAACTTCACAAAAGAAAACCAAGTAAATATCCCAACCCAAATAAGGCAAGAAACATACTGAGGAACTAAACTGCAAAGCAAAATACAACCAAATAGATATCCTGAAACAAAGGATGTACTTCAGGGGGAACAGAATCAAAACACAGAGAAAGTTCTTTGCCACAAAATTCATATAGTCTTAGGAGAAGATAACGAAATTTGGAGGAAATGTCATACATAAATTAGTTTGACACCCACTAGATACCAGATCTGAAACCAGAATTGACTTTTACAGAAAAGTGAAACTGACAGATCATTTGTCTGTAACTGGCCATCTAGAATGAGGATCTGAAAACTGAAAATAGGCAATTGTTTATTAATGTCGAATAGGGCGTTAAGCTGGTTAGTATCAGAATGAAATTTGAAAGAACAACTTTTTGGAAAAAAAAAATTAAAAACTGATTATTTATATTTATTTGTTATAGAAAAGAGAGCAGAAACACAAAGGAGACCAACAACACCCAGGCAGTAAACAGAATTCTCTGACTTCACTGCAACCTGAATGCACCTAAGCTCCCAAGGTTCAGCTGTGCACCATGGGTATGTCTAAAGTTTGAATAGAAGCACATGGTAGCACTCAATTGGTGTGACAGAGGCATGAGCTCTGTATTATTAAAACTATTAATGGACCAAAAGTTCAAAGTATTCTGTTTTGGATGAACCAAAGACATTTCAGAATTGAGATACCACTCTCCTTATGACATAAATCTGCTCATGAAACTCTGTATTGAACTATCAGGGAGGTAATCTTGATACAGCCTTACAATATTTCCCTATCACTAGTCAGATGAAGCCTGATACATCACCATATGTATAAGCACATATGAACTTAAGTTTACAGCACAGACATTTGATGTAGTTGAAATCTTCAAATTTAAACAAGCTCCAATTTAATCAGGTATATTTCAGATAATTTACAATGCAAAGGAAAAAAGGTTACCCATGCCAACAAACCCCATCTTTCTCAGACCTCCGCATTTACAAGCATTACCACCAGGGAACACACCTAAAGTACTGTCAGGTCAATGTCTTCAGATAAAACTCTTGGGAGAGACATATTGATGCTCAGAGCACTACTGATGAAACTAAATATGAGAACCAGGGATTTGGAGGCAAAGACGACTTAAATACCTCACGAACAGTGCACACAGTAACCAGGGGTAGGCCATGTGATCATATGCTACTCAAAACAAGACAGCATTTCTTAGCATACCACACTGAAATTTATGTGCACAACTGAAAACTTTTTTTTTTTTTAAATATATATTTTTTCAGATTTTTTCTGAAAAAGACAATGGAAATACAAATTCATTTCACTGAGAAACTATTAAAACATCTGAGATAGACACACCAGTTCTTTGGCATTAAAATGTAGATTTTCCATCATTAAGTCTATTGACAATGCATTTGAAACCTACTCTAATGACAAACACATGTCAGATATATATATAAGCCCTGATACTACTTTAGCATATCAGCACATGATGGATGTAAATTAAATGGCAATCCTGGATGTTCAGATTTTATAGCAGGTATTTCACTATATGGCACACTGAATCTTTATGCTTAGAGGCTCTTGGGCATCTTCTAGGCCATTACATTATTATTACTTAACTCTAGCATGCACAGTTTTCCTAATGTGAAATGACCACACAACCATTCCAATCATTTGGCAATTACTCATATTCCAAACCCAAGAATAAACTAGACCATCACCCTTTAAATTTAATGCCATTATACTTCCACTTAAGTGACTGCTTATGTCCTACTTTCTCTTATCTACCAATATAGAGTGGCAAAGTGCTGTAAACTTATGCCCTCATTTTACCAAGCTCTAACTTTTTAATGTTGATGGTCTTAGCACCTACATTCATTGACACCCCAATAGATTAGATCCAATAGATGAGATTTTTTAAAAACAGAATTCCAGTAATTCAAGAACATCAAATTTTTCTCCTTCTACATTTAAGTTTTTGAAAGTTCAAGCAGTAGTAACTTTTCATTTAGTTTTCCAGTTTTAACAAACTGATGGGCTTCATATCAAGTTGAAAGAGCCCTCCTAATTAAATAACTTCCTTTTTTTTTAATTTTTATAACTATCAATTTCTTAATTCTGAGTTGCAGCACTTTAAAAACTGATCTGCACAGAAAAGAGGGGAACAAATCAGAATGATATTGCACTTTATTTCTATATGATACATAATGAAAAACTGATAGAGTTTAATTTATAAAAATAAATGGAGCAAAAGACAGTAGCAGCTGCTTTTCATTTTTAGAAATATCAGGAATGCCAGATTTAATTTTTTTCTGATTTTGCAATGCAATTCTGAGCCACACCACAAAGCAAATATATAGAAAGAGCCTTTCCAGTTAGTAATGCATGAATGTCAATCTTTAACATAAGTAATTACAACTGTTTATACAACATTAAAGACATCTTAACATGTTCTCTAAGCAACCATAGTAATGTTTCAACTCATGTAAATTCTGCCTTACATTATCTCTCAGTGCACTTAATTTCTATATAAAAGGGTATTCACTTAGCACACTATCATAGAGTGCCAACTGTATGGTGCTTCTCAAAATAAGATCAAAAGGTAATAAACTATGGCCATTCTTCCCTCATCTCACATGAACACACACAAAAAAGCTCTTTAAACAGCTCCATGAACCTTAGTCAAAATTGTTCCATGAGTACCAATACTTACAGTATTTACACATAAATCACAGAATCAAAGAATATGCTGAGATGAAAGGGACCCACAAAGATCATCGAGTCCAACCTGCACAGATGCTCTGCACAGGACATCCCCAAAAGTCACACCACATGCCCGAGAGTATCATCCACACACTTCTTGAACTCTGTCAGGCTTGGTGCTGTGACCACTTCCCTGGGGAGCCTGTTCCAATGCCCAACCACCCTCTGTGAGAAAACAATTTGCCTTGTCGTTTAGTTGCACATATCCTTCTCCCTGTCCTTTCATGTGGATCAACTTCACACACTGATTACTTTGCCGGAGGATACATAAAGGATGCAATTCAAAGATTCTGTCTCAAGTACCCATATGAATTACAGGTTATTGAAAATTTTCACTATTATTATCTGTCCTAAATTTGTAGCTTCTCTAATCTCATTAACATTTTCTGTTCACCATCATAATTCTGATGGAGGCTATAGGACATTGCAAATAGCAAACTTTTATGCCAGTTGGAAATTCCATTCAAAATGCTTCTGAGGGCTTTTCTTTTCCAGTAATATGACTGAGCTGTCAAGACTTAAATACAGTGCTTCACAGAACAGCACCACTCTCATGCATGTACATCATATCCCATTATCCCTGTATAGATGGTAGATTTCATTAATTATCTTGAAGACCTGGTGGAAGGAGAATATTTTATCTATGATGATGGTATATCTCAAGTATTCTAGTTTCCCTCGACTATTTTTTTCGGTGCAAGGATTAGTATGGAAGCATTCATAACATACACCCTTTCCCTGTAGCTTAGTATTGGAGATGTCAATCAACTGGCACTGTAGGCAGTCTGATTTACCTTAATTATTTATTGGATCAAGCTGTTCCATCCTTGGCCTTTAAGAGGCATACTGAAAAGCAGTGATATGCTCCCAATGTCATGCCATTGTGAATACGTTGTTTGTCTATGCCTATCACCTTCCCTGTACTTTAAAGTATTCCTCTATGTCCTTTAAAGTTTCCAGTGTAGTTCTGATTATTCTGCAGGTTATCCTTCCTGTCCAGCTTTCCCTGGCCCCAAAGGTACTCTAAATATCTAAACGTCTCATTTTTATAACATACTTTCACCCGTGCATTGAGATTCTGCCTCTTAGGCATTCTATGCAAGCCTGAACAATATTTTGGAGAAGGAGATGGTGGACGTCAGTAACTTGGCCTTCCTGAATTTAAAAAATCCCCAAAGTTGCCAAAGCAACCATCATACCCTGAGAATCTTGCCATGCCACATTTTTTGTCCTTTTTTTTTTCCAAGGAAAGCATAGAAATCAGATTCTAAAATATTCCTCCATTGTTCTAATGACAGCAATGACAGCTCATATCCAGAGAGATATTTATACACATCATTCAAATACTCATTTGAAGTAAGAATGAAAGTTGTGAGTTGTTTGTCTCAGAGTGCCGTGATATAAATCTTTTGGGGACTGAAGATGTACAGCCATGTACATGTGCAGCACCATGCATCATCACATCACTTTTGAGTTTGAGCCTGGTCTAGGGACAGGACTGTACTTTAATAAATTTGAACAGTCTGTTCAGCTAGGCAACAAAATTAAGGAACACAGCTTCACAGGAATACAAATGAGTGGTAGAAAGATTCTTGGACTAGCAATTTAAAATTTGAAAGGAGACAGGCCTTTTGTATCAAAGATCAACAATACCTCTGTGAAAAACTGCCAAAGTTACCAGCAGTTTATTTCAACACTGAACTTAAAAAAAAAAAAAAAAAGAACATGCTTTCCACAATGAACAAAATCAAAGTTGTAGTTAAAATGAGATCCCTGAAACTTCCACTCTGCTATTGAAGATGATGATAACTTTCACCTAGTTTATCTCCTTGCTCTCAAACAGTGTTACTCTCAAACAGCAGCATGTGTGTGGCAGCCTAGTTTGAATGCAAGGGGCTAATGGAGAAGAGATCTACAAATTGTTCCAGAGACAGCAAGACAAAGAGTGTGGTGGGGGGAAGGAATGGCTGTCCACAAGTGGGTGTGTGATAGACAGAACCTAATAAATAGGATATGTACTTTCTCACTGGAAGAGAGAATCCTAATACATATCCTAATACATATCCTAATAAATAGGATATGTACTTTCTCACTGGAAGCCTGGGGATGGATTGATACTGGCTGGGCTGGCAGAGAGATGGACAATTGCACAGAAAAGTAGGTGGGAGAAGACATTTTTATACTAACATAAAACTTCAGTTGCAACCTGAAGTTGGACTCTAGGCTCTAAAATACAGACTAGTATACACAAAAGCCACGCTAAACAACTTGCAGTTCAGGTGATCAAATTTGTAAGATGAGGAACCTTCAGGAAAACAACGAACAATCAGTTACACATGGAAAGTATTTACGCCTCAATGTGATATTCATCAATGAATGTAAAATTCTTCACTTCATCAGTAATCTAAGGAAGACCACAGACATTCCTGTTTAACATTAAATTTGGTGTTTGACATGGAAAATTCTCAGAAAACAGTGGCTTCATACATTCAGTGTAACTTCCATTCAAACAGAGTCAAAATACTCAGGACAAAAAGAATTCAACTCTGCAGTACTGATTCCCAGCATCAAGCCAATTATTTTAGTCTGTGATGCCAGAAATTGTACAATTAAATCAATGCATCACATTTCCAATAAATATTAACATGTTGACAGATATAACTATTACAGAGAGAAAAGTATATCTGGCATCTAATATGCTAATGATTATCTATTGTTTCATACTGGAGTAAGAAGGGAAGATGAAACTATAACATGTACAAAAATAAACTGAATATAATTATTTTACTATTCTCAGCATAAACACATTGTTGGAGAATGGAAACATACGTATACCTATTCCTTCCTGAGCAAAAGGAAGTAAGATAACCATGTTTCCAATAATTAAAGAAAGGGGAGAGGAGCGAGATGGAGACCATCAACCATGTCCAGGTAGGTAATCATCATCATCATCATGGCCAGGCTTCGCGAACGAAGATTAGAGAAGGACTCTACCCACGCTTGCTACAAGCGCGCTGGTGGCTAAGAAGGCCAATGTGAGACAGACAAATCCGGTTGCAAAAGGCACAGTGGAAAGTCTCCTTTGGTGATATTGGCAAGAAGGTAGGTAATCAGTAAACTATTAAATCATAAGAGTGTAACAACCAGAATTTAGATAAAAAGGAGAATGAAGTTTTTCATGGGTTCCCCAGAAACACCAGCCATTTGCCCCCACATAGCCAAAATCAAACCACAAAAACGCAAAGTATTAATGATAAGTATATTACACAAAGCTTATGGACTATCACATCATGATTCAGTAGTCTTCTCCCTATGATTTATGGACTGCAAACAAAATTCCATAAGCAATGCAAAAAATCCATGTACAAATTGTCTCCTATTAAAGGCAGGAACAACAGAAACAGAAGTTTTATATCAAAAATAACAACTATCCTAATCAGTATGTTGTGTAGTGAGTAGAATTCTTCAGAAGGGCTGAGGGGAGGAGAAGGGAGGGGATTGTGAAGAAATCCCCCAAACCTCAAACAAAAAACAGCAACTATTTTGTGCCTGATCCAAAGCCTTTGAAGTTAGGAGCAAGTCTTCAATTAAAATGCAAAAGGCCATTTTCAGGGGCCCTTTTTATGATTTAGTGCATTTCTTCAGATTAAATCTACAGTGAATACAGAGGGGGTTTTTTCAGATATTTTCCACCAGAGAGTACATTTTTAAAATAAATGAAGGCAAAGATCGCAAGTGTACATTTAGGATTTTCAGTTAAAATAGAAATCTTTATATTTTTCAAAGTTAGAAAATACAAATATGACTGTTCCTCTATGGATGCAGATATGTTTAATCAAAAATTCTACTTGATTAAGAAATTACATCTGTCTCTGCCACACAGTTCAAGAGCACTAGCAGTATCAAGTTTAAAATTTCTGTAATAAATAAATGTATTCATTAGAACTATGTCTTGTAACCAAAGACAACCATCTAGTGAGATACCCTGGAAAACCTGATGCTCCAATTGTTTACTTACTCACTGTTAATTAATGCCTCAAAGCTAGCAGCCTTTCATAAATTGCCTTTAACAAACTGTTGGTGTGAAAAATGTTTTCAATATAAGTCTACAAAGAAGAACAAAAACCAAAGGAAGCACTGTGACTACTCAACCTTTGCTCTTCTTTTGGTTGGCAATGAGAGAGGGGTTGTGGATTGATATACTAATCTCAGGCCATCATTTGCATAGTTTAAAAAGGATATGAATCTGAGAAATGCTATTTTAATAATGTGACTGAAAGACTCCTTTGAAAGAAATAAAGTTAATACATAATCAGCCCTGTAACTTCATCCTTTTTCTTCCTGTCTGTCCTGAACAGAAATACATTTCTTTCTCATAACCTTCTTGCCCAAGGATTTCCCTAGTCCTTCACCAGAGATCCAGTGAATTCAAGAAGTTTGGTAGATGAAACAGGGTCTTTTCATATGTGCATCAGTAAAAACCTCATCTCATAAATCATCAAAAACCTTTTCTTATTACTCTTAGTAATTTAATTGGTTCCCCAATCCCAAGTTCACTTAAACCATACAGGCAAAGACAATAAAATTACTCACCCATGAAAAAATCCCCAGAACTTTTAACTGCAACATATCAGTCTTTGGGCATCTATTTAAAATATCTGGACCTGAAGCCACATAGCAATAATGTCAATCCTCGAAAATCATGTTAAGCCTAGCTGCCCTCAACGAGCAGCTTATATTTTCAATGATCAAAATCACGCTGTGCACATGGTTGCTATGCATGAGCCGCCTGAGATCCTGTTTCTAAAGTCTTTGAATTCCTTTTAAATTCCAAACAAGACAAAGCTGGTTCCTGAACATGAAGCAATCCAAAATAAGCTCGCCAGACCTTATACTGGCAAAAGAGGGGAAAAAAAAGGAAAAAAAAAAGAAAAAGGGCTTCTAAGAGCCAGTGATGACTTACATTTCTGGTCTACAAAAAATTTCACAACACACTTAGAAACTGTAGCGAGATTTTCAGTAATCTTGAGACTCAGAGGGAAGTGGCATGGCATGGCCCCAACAAACTTTGAGTATCATAAAATGTGCTATGCAGAATCCTCTTTTCAGAAAAGCATTTGCATGATTCAAACACAGCAGGATTTGAGCAACGGGTGAAAATACAAGACTTAGTAGGAAAAGGTGGTGTTCTTTTCAAGGACCACAGATTAGAAATCAGCATAAAAAAAGCAAAACTATGCTACTAAGGTTCACTACTTCACTACGTGAAGACTGAATCTGGAAGCAAAAAACAGAAGTGGCATTTATCATCTGTGAATATTTGTTGGTACTTCTGCAAGTCAGAAGCATATGCCCAATTAAGTCTTTGACAAAAATAATGTATACTGGTACTTTATTCTTCACTCATAGGAAAACACAATAGTTCATTTCAGTTTCAATCCTCCCCTTGCCAAAATCTGAAAGTCGGTCAATTTCAAAGCACATGGACTTCTAGGAAAAATAAGAAGTATTTTGACTTAAACCAAGATGAAATTCCGTATCGCTGCTTGTAGTAGAGAGTTCCATTATGCTGGAGCAGAATTCTGTCATTCTCAGTGTTCAAAACACAGGGATTTTTTTCTTATTTGCTTGACAGCAAAAAGTTACTAGAAGAAAAGCTAAATGAGATACTAAAAATAAGTTAGTCGATATCTGTTATCACTAGTGCCAAGGTAAGAAAACCAGGTGCGGTTATCATAAAGGTGTTCACGGGTGGACCCACGTCCCCTTTTCTGGAGAAACAGCATAGGTTACACACATAATTTTCTAGTACTGGAAAAACATTAACAAATATTAACCTATTTATCCTACCTATCTTATCTAAATTACTTTAAATCTATGTTAGCAAAAAGTTGAAGATAACAGTTAAAGACCTTTGTCAGTTCCCAATTCAGTTTTCTGCTTGTAATGAATAGCATTTCTAGGACTTGCTTCCGGTTTATAAATTCAATGTGCTGGAGCACAAAATGCCATCACAGCTCCAAATAGGAGTTAAAAAAAAAATAGACAAAAGCTCTACCACATATTTTTCTAATTTTACTAAGGTCTGGCAAATATATTTGTTGCAGACAATGCACAACTATGTACAGAAAGTGAATAAAGACTTAGTCAGAACCTAGAAAATACAAGTTCAATTTCAACAGATGGAAATAGCACCAGCAATATAAAGAACAGTCAAAGTTGCATGATAACATTTATTACAATTTTTAAAATAGAATTTTTCATCTGTTGATAACAATAGTGTCAGCTGCAGCAATATTAAAATAGATTAAAAATATTTCAGTAGAGGTGCACAAAAAAACTGTTCACTTGCTGCTTCTTGTCTTACAGCAATGTGGTAAAACCTGTAATGCTTTTATAAATTTGGAAAGGCAGAAGTCCTGTGTCTGGTGACTCCTGCCAACTCACTCTGCAACTATCATAAAACTTATCTGCTTATTAGCAACCACGAATATAGACATATTGACAGATAAATCACAGGAGCTCACGGTAAACTGCCACTTGCTAAACACTTAGCACAATTCTACTGTACTTGACTGAAATCTATGCAAACTCTTCTAAAATAGAAAAGTATGCTTATCTTATTCTGAAAAAATATTGGGGAAACATAGTAATGGAACATAAAATCTCAGTGGGCAGAAGGAATTAAACAAATATCTTGACTACATGACCACTATGCAAAACTAACATTCAGCATTCCACAGTGAATTAAAAGCAGATTGCATTTTGTCAATGAAAACAAACCTATTTTGACAATGAAAACAGCTATGGGATATTTTCCTTCAAATATTTTGAAACTCAAGTTAATGAAAAGGTAAACAGTGTGGTCTGCATTTTCTGAGACTACAGAATATTGCTAGGGATAGAAAATCAATTTTTTTTTGGTTTTCACTTAATAGCTAAATGTGGGAAAATAAGAAATGAAATATTGGAAAATTAACTTTTGTTAAAGCACAGAAGGGATGCCTTCTTTAGCTGGAGATATTCTATGGCCAATCAACAGCAACCAATAAAGTCATGATTGCACAGCCAGCACTTGTCAACAGTACTGTACTAATTAATTGTACATATTCTTCTACTGCAGTGAGGTTAAAACCTCTCTATGGGTTTAAAAAAAGCATCAGCATCAATCCATAAATTTGATTTGAAACATGAGTTCTATCCACTACACAGTGTGACATTAACAGACTTTCACACCCCTGAAAAACACGACCAGCAGCAGAAAATAAGAGAAACAACATATCAAACCCCAAAACAATTCCATGATGTTACCTGTATTATATGTTTTCAAGAATTAAAGCAAAATTAAAGCCTATTTGAAGTAAATATGGAAAGCACACCATCAGTCATGACCATGAATATATAAAAAATAATGGGATGAAATAAAAAAGTTTAATTATATTCCTTCAGCATTCTTGGCAATAAAATTATCCTCTTAGAAAATAAAATTCCAACTGTAAATCTATAAACTCCTTTAAAACAATAATAGCATCAGTCATTTCATTTATGAAACCAGCATAAGGATGAAGCATTTGAAATCTTGGCAGAAGAATCTCCAATGGGAAGTGAAAAAAGGTCACTGTTTGAATTTAGCATCTCTCTTTTAAGAATGAAATCCCTCTCCACACGTCCTCACTCATCCAGAATCTTCACTTCTGCACCATTTCTAACAATACGGTAAGCAGTTTCTGACTAGCTCACTTTCAGACTGGAAGATCTTGGTCAAATAAATTTAAAAGAAGAATGCCGCTTTTTAGCTCCAACACAGTATAGCTGTGATCTTTTCCTTACTGAGAAGGAAAAGCAGTAAGATGCTTCTATCCAAACACTGCACCAGAAACACCACATTCCTACGATGTTTTCCTATTAACTTGATTTTGCTGACATGAAACATTGAAAATCTTGATGTACACTATGCTGATAACTGAGCTACATCACGCATGACTGTAATACGCAACAGCATAGTTATATTACAAACTAATGATGACATTATATGAGTAAATGACCCAATTCTACATTAAAATTTAAACTCTGGACTACAAGCATTTCAGATTTCAGACTCCCTTACTGGACCACCCATAGGAGTGTAGGATAATGTGAAAGAAAATACACAATTTCACATTCTGAGATTTTTAAATTCAGAATTGCTTTTTGGCATCACTTCTGCAACACATCCCTTGAAATGGTACTGCTCTCAACCTCAGCTGCTATTTTCAACAAGGTTCTTCCCACTTCTGTGTCATCTGTTACAGCTGTAACTACTCGGACCACTAATATTTAACAATGTACCACCAGTGGGCTTCAATAGAAACGTTACACTGAAACTAATGAGCCACAGGGGTGCTAAAATTCCACCTTTATTTCAAGCTAATGTTTGTTATATTTTAGTCACATGTGGAAACTTTCCCCTGCATTTAACAGTACTGAGAGCTTTTTTCCAACTGTTGCTGAAAGCTTAGATTATTTACACTAACTGAACCATGTATATACGTACTATATAAACAAAACAAATCTATTTATAAACACTAAGAAATCCCTACCATGCTTTCTGGTATTCTGTTACAATTACTAGGGATTACCCCACCAGGCTAGATGACAAGCCACTTGCACAGATGTGCAATTTTTGGTAGGTATGTCCTAGTGGATAAACTTCCTTAGAAAAGAAAGATCTAGAACGAAGATGCAATACAACACACAGAATGCACCATGCAAAATGCATATACTTGCAGCCACATATGCATCTTTTCCTAAGGAGTGCTCTCACACTCACAGAAGCAGGGGAAAGTAAACAAAAACCAGCAAGACTTACCTTTCTGCAGACACTTTCAAAATTAACTTCGGTCCTAAGAGCAAGTCTAGTAACTTCATCTGGCTTTATTTCCTGTAGAGGAAAGATACATTTATTCTTCATATGACAGACTACAGGAAGCCTTTCTAAGGTCTGCCTTCCTCAGGAACATTCTAAACATGGCACCTCCCTGATATCTTAAAGGAAGAAAAACAATTTGTTATATGGAGATTTTTTTGGTGTGCATGTAAACACTACATTTACTTACTTTTCCAAAACACTACGTTATACATAATCTAACTATATCTACTACTGCGGAAGGCAAGAGATATTTTTCATCAGCAAAGTATGCAGAAGGGTGGTTTTATTTACAGAAGTATTTCAATCGCCCATATTGCTGAGCTAAAAATGAACTTTGGAAGGCTTTAAACACCCCACTTATCTTAGACTCTGAAATTGTATCATAACTTTTCAACATATGTGAACAGATAAGTTTAAGACAATGAAATTGAAATCGAGAAGAAAAAAAATATATCTCTTTTCTGAGTACACATGACTTTGCATTCCTGGACTCAAGCATTTCCATTGGCAGCCAAAATATTTTGTTAAAAGCTGAATATTTTATGAAACATGCACCCATGACAGATTTTTCGCTGTTTTAAGACACATATTTTATATATGTTGTACTACAAAATGCCCTATTAACCTTATTAGTTGAATTAACTGAATATTGTTTTTTTCCTACTACGGCACTGTGACAAAACAATCATGTTACATAGAAGTTGTTTCTCAGATGGTCATTTTAAAAGCAGTTTAACTACTGTTATGCAGAACCAAGTAACTTCCACACATTCATAATACCGAAAAACTGAAAATTCTACACAGAGAAACTTAGTTATTCTGATAGCTTTCATGTTCAACAACTATATTTGTTACTTTCTCTTTTTTCCCACTTAATCATTGGTGAAAGCTATTCCAACACCTTCATTTTACCTTCTGCTCCACTGTTACGTTCCATATTCTACCCTTGTTTTTGTCCTAAATCTGGAGCAGTCTGCACACTTCCTTAAAAGCAATTTCATGAAAAAATAAGTAGCTTACTTTCTTATACAAGGTCATACTTTGCAACTCAAAGCCTTCTATACACAAGGTACCTTACAGACAGTTGCACATTATCTAGATCTTTACAGTGTTGCATGAATTTCATATATTTTAAAACTATAAGCAAGTATCTAGTAATGAGGAAAAAAGTAACAGAACTAAATTATATTAACAATAACAAAAAAGTATCTTTTTGTGAATGTTAGAAGAGCTTCCTAACAGTGAGGTCTAGAAATCTGCAAAATCATCTCCCAAGGGTACTAGTGGAAGCCCAAACACTTAAAGGACAGAATCCACACTGGAAAAACACCGGTGGATGTAGGAAACAATCTCCTACTGGCAGATGAACAGTTGAATGATCTAATAGAGATGGAAAAGACCCATGATTCAATTTTCCATGACTTTTCAAAGTGTTTCACAGATGGTGAAAGTAGGACATGTTGGTTACGTGACATGCTTACTGTCACATAGTTGGTTGTGGGTTACAAATGAAGCTCTGGAACCCAATACTACTCATTAAATCAAGCTTTATTAAAAAAAAGGTCATTCATCCCCCAAAATACTGCCTATTTCCTGTCTCTTTAGGATTTAAATGCAGCAACCTGTTTCAGAGGGGAAGCAAGTGAACTTCAGCAATCCTTACATGAGAATGTCAAAGGTTTAATTTTTATATGACAACATTGCAGAATTCCCAAAACATTGCAGAATCATGAATAATAATGGAGAATGAACTACACTTTGGAATGTGAAGTCATGAATGCCTTCCTGAAATGCCTAGGATACAGAACGAGGCCAAGAACGTCCTGTTAAGGCTTAAATCCCCAACTTCATAAATCATCTCATCCACTTCTCTTAGACTTAAGGCAAACCAAGCATTTTTGACTTGCATATCCTTTAGCAGTACCCTGGTTTTGTAAAAGCAGCCATGTGAGTCAAATTATTGTAATTAGTAGACCTTTATTCTGTATCTATTAATGGTCAGCAGCAGACAAAAAACCAGCAAAAGGATATAGTAATGTTTTTCTCAGCACAGTTTTCTTAACTTTGAGAAGCACATAGTTCAAGAGCTCCTGACTCAAAACCTTTGTATTGAGTATCTATTAAGAAATCCTCTTTCACCAATTACGTTAAGGGATGTTATAAGTAGCTGCCACTTCCTGTATCTCTGAGATCAGACCAGCAATTCCTCCTGCCCTGCTGCTGCAGCCCAGCCCGATGCATCCAGAGACCTGGAGGTGTCTGTGCCAGGTCGACACATGTAGCAGTTGCTTTCTTATCAACAGGTTCAACCAGCAGTGAAGCTCAGTTATGCAGCATGAAGGACTCTCAGGACTTGCATGAACTTAAGTACAGCCAGTCAAGACCTCTTCCTCCTTTTGCTCGATCAGGACTGAAGCTTACTATTGACAGCATGCTGTCCTCACCCCCTCAAAATGCACAAACACATGAGTACTCTTGGATCCCTCAGTATCTGCACAGTGTATCCTAGTGTCCATCTGAAACCCCTCTGCCTGGGTCAAGAGCTCTTTCCATCCAACCAGAACTATTGTATGCACCCCACGGGCCTCCTACTTGCTGTCTGGCAGCAAGTCACTAACAGGCAGATGCAGGCACTCACACTTGTCTTACAGGCAGCCCATGCTCACAGGTTCCTCCCAAACACCTACCCACTTGATATCCCTTCCAGACCATAGAATCAAAGAAACATGGAATGATTTGGGCTAGAAAGGACCTTAAGGATGATCTATTTCCAACCTCACCATCATGGGCAGGGACACCTTCCACTAGGTCAGGTTGCTCAGGGCCTGGCACTGAACAGTTGCAGGGAGGGGGCATCTACAGCTTCGCAGGGCAACCCGTTCCAGTGCCTCACCACCCTCACAGTAAAGAATTTCTTCCTAATAGATCTAATCCTAACCTACTCTCAGTTTAAAGCTATTACCCCTTGTCCTATCAGTACATACCCTTGTAAGAAGTCCCTTTCCCACTCACTGCTAAGTCCAGCTTGAGGTTTGCTAATAAATTACACATGCCAAAGAGACAAACATGCAGGGTAAAAGCACATGAACGTAAGACACTCTACCTGCCCCTGTCAGCAGCAGGCACCAAGAACACAACCTTTGACCTGCATCCCAGTCCAGATGTTATGCCAAGAACCTAACTTGCATGACTCACCCTGGTCTCATCCATTGTTGCACCCAGGACACACGATGTCCCTGTTCTCCCAGCTGGTGCAAGTGCTGTTCCTGCCCCTGTGACTGGAGCTGAGACCCTCACCCACTGCTGCTGAGATGACAAGCTTGCACCCACACTGCTTGGCCTGACTCCTGTTTCTGGCCTCATATCCCCTCCCACCAGTCCTCCCAGTAGCCGCCACCTCTCCTTACAGCACTCACACAAAGGGGACAAAGAAGTGAGATTACACAGTTAAGATTTACAAAATGACAGATTGTGGTGGTCACAGTGCTTGGTCAGGCAAGTCTGTAACTAGGCCCCTCTGATATTCACTCCCACTTATGCCCTCTAAGCATTGCTTAGTAAGTTTTGTTCAGTCCACAGGTCCTCCCATACTCATAATCCTCATGTTCATATTGTTTTCTTACAAGTTACAAAGTCCAGGCTGGCCTTCCCCAAAGCAGTATCAGTAGTTTATTAATGGCCCATTACTTAGTGACTGGAGACCATTTCTTTGTGCCTGTCTCTGTTTATCCCTTGACCACCAGCCTGTTGCTCTCAGTGTTTTTGTTCATCCCTTCCCTCTCACTCTTTATCTCCTTAGCATTGAGAAGGTCCACTACTGGAGGTTCATAACAGAAAACACTCACTGCCTTCCACACAACCTTTACAGATTATACCTGTTTTCTGAGATCATGTTAGTGCTTGGTGTCATAACCTCCTGTGCCAGTAGGTTTCCAAGACTGATGAAGTGTTATGTTCCAAGTGAACAAGGAATACAAAAGAGGGAACAAGATAGGTATGCTATTTTATGACGCATCCAACCCACAATAATCCCAGATAAAGGAAATACAAAGCCCCCCCATGCATGCACTCTTTCTCCTTGAAAATAATCTCTGACAAATGTTTTAAACAACCTCCAAATATCTGAAACAAAACCCAACCCAAAACCTTAAAAGTAAGATGTTGACCTACTGACTGCCTCTTGAAGGATCATAAAAAACTGTCAGGATCAACTGACCCTTCTCCCCTGCAGGCTGACCATGTTTTCTCTTGTAGGAGAGACAATTACAAGACGTAATACACTGCCAGCACTAATAGCATCAGTGCTATCGCCGGTAGATGCTGGCATGCTGATAGATAACAGGTAGTAAGCAACAACGGAAGAGATTGTTTACTTTTACTAACAGATTGCACCCCTATCTCAACTTCTGTCATGAAACCCTTTATGAGACAGGGACATGAGCAAGGAAACTCTCTGCAGGCTGACATACCTGACACAAAGCACAGTGATGTAGCTCTCTATCCCAACGCCTGAGCTGAGCCAAAAGCAGTCACAGGAGCAACCAAGATGAGACTGGAAGGAGGTGGCGAAGGTGATAGAGCTGCAGCAGCAGAACCAGTCTGAATCAATTTTTCAACAATTTTCACAATGTGGGGACTGAGGCTCCTCTGGGCATTCACTCCAGGCACTGGAGGGACATCAGGAGAATCGACCCATCAGCCAGTTGGATCCCATCAGGGCTGCAGGCAGATGACCAGGCCTTAGCCTGAGATTAAGCTTAATAAAGAGGATGTGCAGAACTACTGGACATAAGAAAACTGCTGGTTGCAACAGATAATGCGAGAAGCTGAAGAATGGCTCGGTTTTACTGATCATCGGGGAGAGTTACATGAAAAACAGAAGAGCTTTGAAGAAAGGTGGTGTACAGGGCAGATTTCAGTGGTGGGACATCTTGCAAGGTACCAAGGTAACTGTAGTGGTACTTTCACATGGTGCCAATATTGCCTACAAAGTCACACTGAAACATCAAATTTGCGTAAAAAGTAACATTGGGTGGGCAAAGACTGGCCCGTGCTGAGAAAAGTGAGTGCTGGGGCACAGGAATGGGCAGCTGCAGGGCAGCCATTCTGCTCTGAACTGAACAACCAAAGGAGCAAGCTCACGCCAGGACTTACAGAAGTTTAGAACTGCAAAGTTTGGACTTCTTTAAAAAATAAACCATAATTGTCTTAGACAGAAAGACAACACTATATTGAAGAGAAGTATGTTGAGCATAAATGGCATATGAAAATACTATTTCATGCTTATATTGATTGTGGTAGCTTCAGACAATACTAAACCAAGTGATACTGAAGAAGATAAATGTTCTAACTGAAAAGGCATGGAAATGCAATTTATTGAATAGCCTTTGGAAGACAGTGAGGACAAAAAACTCACTGTCAGATGAGGCTTCAACACACCTCAGAAATGCAAGATTTTTCACATAAAATGTATTCCCAATTATGCTGTCTCAGGCAGTTTTAGATGACTCAGAAAAAAACCAGTCTGCCAGTAGTGACCTGTGGAAGCAATTTAGGAGCCCTCACACTATTAAAAACTACACAGTTTCAATTTTGTTTTGACTAGTATTTTTCTTTTATCTCTATCATGCAATTCAATAATTTTCATTATTTTTTCACCTTTCCTTAGCTGTACAAGATTTAAGCCTTCCCTTATGAAATGATGATTTTTATGCTAAAATCGAGAAATTTCTAAAAAAAAAAAAAAAAAAGTAATAGAATTAGGGTATATAAAAATAGATAACAAAACACCCTTACTAAAAGTCAAATATTTCTGGTGAAATCTCAACTGTAGTTTGTTATCCATTAGTACACTTATATCTTTTTAAACATTAACCTAACTTTTACCCTTAAACATGTATTGAGACTACTTTCTGACAGGGTTTCTTGTGTTTTTCTACAGCATTCAGTCTTATTTTGTTGCTTTCTGTCATTTTTCTAAGTCCCTGGTGAGGAGAAAGGTATAGCAGAAAAAAAACACAAACCTCATTTCATAACAGGTTTTCAGCTTCTTTTTTTCTACAGTTTAATCCCTGCATGGTTTCCTGTCATCATTACCAGTTTGTTCCCTTAAGTCTGTAAAAGTTCAATATTTTAGTCATTCAGAACAAAAGAAGTCTTCGACTCAAGAGTACATACTACCATTGTGAAAGTACACAAAAATTTACAACACAGTGAAATAAATCAGCCACGGTTCACCTCAAACTTTATACGCTTTCCAAAAAGAAACTAAATCAATTATAAGAGTAGATATCTGTTTCAGTTATGGAGGACTGTTTTCAAGAAATGCAGTACTCTTAACTGATTATACCAAACTGATTAGAAGTGCAATTTTTTCCCCTTAGTTTACAAATCCAGATCCTTTGTCAGTAACTGTGACCTAAATACATACAAAAGAATTTCTACAGATGTAAGTCACACTAGTAGACCACCATATCAAAGTAAATAGCATTCTGCCTATATAAAAAAATAAATATACCCCAAGACATACCCTGCCAAGCTCCAATTTCAGCAGATGTGAGAGCAAGATAAATAGCAATGCCAGGAGGGGAATTCGGATAAAATTAATAAACAGAATAATAGTACAGAAAATGTAAACTGATAAGTAAAATCTGACATTGTCCAGTTAAGTGAAGCTTAAGCTTATTAGCAAGTTTATTAAATAGAGCAGTGCTACACTGACATATCTGCTTTATTACCAAATCACTATGTAATTTTACCAACAGACAAATAAGCATTTTCAAGTAGCTGGCTACCTTCCTGCCTCTCAAGCCCCCTTTTGAGTAACTCAATGTCTTCAACTTTATCTACAACAGAGTAAAAATTGGAAGGTACGTGAGCTCTGTAAGTATTTTCTGCATTTGCTCTCATTTTTTAACTATGACTTTAAAAATAGGAATAAAATGGGAGGGAGTATCTGTCTTGGTAATATCACACAGAAGAGAAGAAGTCTCATTCTAGACAAAGAGCCTTTAGTCTTCCTTACTCCTGGAAATTTCATCTTTCATTTGGCTTTACTTTTTTCCTCAATGGAATCCAGGCAATCCAGGTCACTCTCATCTTTATCCATCACCTTTAAATTACATAAAAGCCTTCCAGAGAGGTCTACTGATTTGTCTCAAATTCCTCTAACTGTAACCTGATGATAAGTAAACTCAGAACACTGTACTTGCTACTCGTTTGCAACTGCACCTTCTGCAGTAACACGTTTAATACCTGAAGACTCAGACTTTTGTTTTAATGATTTCCCGCTTTGGTGACCGTGACAAATAATCCCCCAAAATAATTATCTCCTCTGGCTGAATGACAACATGAGAATGCCCGAAGGATGCAATCGTGCCATTTATTTTAGTTGGTACTAAGAAATACATTGGATAATCTTTAAGATGTTTTGTTCATTGCATTTCAGCAATTTCAAAAACACACGCCTGTTGCAGCAGACACATCAGTGGATGTGAAAGCATTACACCATATTTAGCAAGAGTTTCAAGTTACTGCTGAGGAAGACTGAGGTTTTCAACCCACAGGTGAGAATCCAGTGAGCGCCGGTAACAGTCTCGCCAGAGGTAGATTGATTTGACAGGAAATCCAGGATAGTGCTCTTGAGGCCACCCCTGTCATAGGTCTGAACTTGACTGATGCCCAGAAAATTATGAAAGCACAGAAGACTGCCAAGCCCCTTGTTCTGAGTATTATTGCCCTTCATGAATCAAGTAAGTATCTGGATAGCTCCATGCTAAAAACTTTCCTGTTTTATTTTATTTTAACAGTCATTGGGAAAAAACCTGCACCCACCCCTCCTAGAATCATCAGCTCACTCGCTGGCTTATGCAGCTGAAATAGGGATTTATTCTTGGAGTTGTTGGGTGATTCACACTTGGGGCTCAGGACAGAGGATGTGCTGAGAAACTTCAGTACAGCTCTGTTTCGACAATCCACTCATACCACATAGAAAAGGGCCTCGCTTTGCCTAGTAAGCCACACCCAGTTCATGCTGGATTTAAATAAAATGTAATTAAACACACTTGTTTTTAATACTCAAAAAAGACACAGAAACATGTACAAAGTCCTTAGGCAAAGAAATAAAAGAGAAGATATGCATAATCTACACTAAGATTAAAAATTTCTCTGCCTCTCTCAGATTGCCATTTTTCCCGGCAAGACGAGATTTAGGATTTTCAATGTTTGTGCATATTTATGCCAGAGCCTACACCTTTCAGATAGAAAAAATGAAGGAGTCTATTTTTTGGAGCTATTGTAATGGTTTCTTTGGTGATTCACTGGCATAAATCCTTCTTTTTTAAATTACAGATGGACACAAAATCTAAGTGGTGCTAATGTGCAAATCTTTTTAAAAAACACAGTACTCTACTGCGTGGTAAAAGAGACCATGAAAGACAGTAACTAACCACTGTAGGGTGAATGTGTTTAAGAAGATGGGATTCCAATTCCTTTTTATCTCATATAATGCAATATACTGAGAAAGTAAAGACTGTGGTGAGACTAACTGCACGCAAAATTAATATAAACAAATCAGCATATTACTAATGTATTCTTTGCTCTAAGAAAATTACATGTCACATTACAATGGAGGTAGGAATGTCTTTCCAGCTTCCCAATGCTCTGCACGTTGTGGAAACTTCTCACTATTGAACTGTTTTCATTTTACTAGTCTTAGAAATATTTACTAATATTTTTTGAATAAATACTATTTCAGAACTTTGCACATACTCAGGAACAACATCTTCTTTTAATAAATGACTTCAAGAAGTTAAATCTTTGCTAAGCTTACATCCAACGTAGCAAGTCTGATAAAAGTTCAAAGACGTGTGGATGTACAGATGCAGCTTTCCATGGCAGTCAAGTTTTACTGTAAATACCTGTGTCATAAAGGACAGACAAGTACAGGAAAACAACCCCACTATTAAAAAAAAAAAAAAAAAATTCCATGGGCTATTTTTTGTTTGTTTTTTTTTTCCCCCACCAGCCTATCCAACAAAGTTTTTCCCGGCAACCTGACTGGATGATGTGATTCTGTACCATCACACACTGAAACCAGAGGTTTTATCCAGTAGAAATGAAGACATTATCTCTCTAATTGAAGACAAGTTAAGGGAATTATAATTTAAATACATTCCCCTGTATCATTAGGGTTTAAGATTATAATGATGTTCTACAGTAATTATAGTTTTTTAAATACAGGACCTCTCCCTTAAAAAAAAAAAAAAATCTTTCTTGAAATCAGTAATTTTCAATGTTGTTGGACTAATAAAAATCTGGTCAGGAACACTACAAAACAGATAAAGAAAAATGGTACAATTTAATACTTATTTTAAAATAACCAAGGCATCACTAAAGGAAATTACCAGAATAGAACTTCCCAAAAAAATCAAAAGCTTGAGAACCATCTCACTTTAGATGAAATATAAGGCATTTGATTTTGGGAATCAAATCAAATGATTTTGATTGATGGGAATTAACTATTACTAACCTGTTAAAAAAAAAAAAAAAAAGAACACTCCAAAATTACAGTTAATCATTGGGAGTGCAAGAATGTACTTCAAGTGGAACTTGTCTAGCAATTGTTCTTTTTGTAAACTACACTGGTGTCAGGTTTTTGCTGGCACCAATTTTAAACATTACTAAATGTCTACAGTATTGCTGTCTCAGTTTAGATCCAAGTGAAATTCAATGTCAACCTGTGAGTTTTCATCTAGGCAGTTTCACACTACAAAACTTTATCGTTTTCTGGTTTTATTGTTCTCTGGAAAATTAAAGTTATTAAAATACTCATGTAACAAAACAACACAATATTCCTATAAATATAGTTTTGTCCAAATGGGTACCTTCTTCAAGCTAAATACCCTCATTCTGCTATGCTCCATAACCTATTTTAAAAGCAGAACAGGCAGCTGAGGGAAAGCCTATTTATTCATGCTTTAAAACCAAACAAAACGAAAAAAACAACTCCCCAAAAGAAGACTTAACATGGCTAGTTGCTTAAGCTGTTGTAAAAAACCCAAACTTTATTTGGCAAGTATAGGCTGCTCTCTGCTGCCACGTTTATAAACTAATTTAATATTTCAATAGGTATGCAAGTCAAATGCCAGCAATTACATCAGTCTACCGAGATGAACACTGTGAACTTGGCATTTTATTTAGTCAATTAGATTAAATGAATTGTTTCATTTTGGAGGTTCACATCTGATTCAGTAGTCACATTCAAGGAGCAAACAGTCACTGTTTTCAGCACAGTATACAAAAACAGCAAGTCTGCAATCTTGAGACAATTTCAGAAGTAGAAGGTATTATGAAAGTTAACTACAATTACAAGCATATAAAAGAAAAGTTACAAAAAAGGAAAAAAACCAAGCTCAAAGTACAGCAAGCATGATGATGACAAAATTGTTATTTAAATATTCTTTTTTCTTCAAACATCTTTTAGTTCTGAATGTCAATGTTTACTTGGACTGTAATGCAATCTGTAATTTCACTCTGTACTGACAATTTGTTCCACAACGCTTTTCTAATATTAAAATAACAACCACATGAGATTTTAGGGTTAATACATTTCCAAGCAGCCCTATGTTGGCTGGAACTGCCTTCGGTTTTGAATTACTATCCCCGGTATTCACCACGGCTGCCAGCACTGCTGCTGGCTGCCAGATAATCTGCTTTTGTGAAAACTACGGGAAAGCGGCGGCACTTCCAGGAGAGGGCGCGAGGCACGCCTGGCACAAGGCAGCGCTGTCTCCTGTCCTCTCCTCTCCCACCCGGCAGGAGCATCAGCCAGCTACCAAAGCAGCCAGGGAAAGGACGTGCTGTATTCTCACAGCATTCTCAAAGAACATGATGGTGGCTGATAAATCCGTCCAATCCACCTAACAATTCCTACTCACTAGATTCTGGATTGAAATAGATGAGGAAACAGAAACGAAGACGGAGGAACCTGGAGAGATGGAGGGCGAGGCGGAAGAGCATGAATTTACAGATCCATATACACAACCCCTTTGTCTGCTTCCAGAAGGCATAAAAGAAAGAGTTCAAAGATTAGTAACTATGCAGAAAGAAAGAACTTTCGATTTCCATTCCTTTTCCCAGTATGCGCTATCTCCAGGAAAACTACTCCTCCTCCAGCCTTTTCTTCAAGAGCCGTGGGAAAGAAAATAAAATACTTTTTGTCATTTCCTAGAGATCTTGAAACTTCAGCAAGACAAACCTGTCACCTAATTTGCCCAAGCTGAAGGATAAAGGTGGGAAGAAGAGATCTGTTAACAAAACGTGAAAAAAAGAATTTTGCTTTTAGTATCTCTGGATTTTCAAACTGGCTGTTAAAAGTTCCTGAACAAAATATTGATATGCAAACCACAAAACTCCAACATTAGCAGTTCACCTTGTACACTAGGGAATCCTATGCCAATTTTGTTACACCTTCTATGCCATATTTGATCATCCTTGACACTTTTCGTTACAGTTTTACTAGGTTTTGACTGTTTTTTCGTACACAAAGATGATTTATGCACTATACAGTAAAATGATTGATTTTAATAGGAACAGACTGTCTTCTGTCCGAAGACAAGAGCAATATAACATTTTCACAGATTTTTATGGTAAATCCTATATCCACTTCCTAGTACCTATTGGTAATAGCCAATTTTGATCCATTGAAAATGAACGACTGGAAATCTAATTCTCACCTTAACCTTACCACCACCAAAATATTATTTCACATTTATTGCCATTAAATTTCTTTAGTCATCTCATTGCCCAGTTAGTCAGTTTTGTAATATTATTCTGTAGTGTTTTTGTGTTAGTATCTTCAATATCCTGAAATTTTGGAACGATCAAGCTCTGTCATTCATTCTCTTTTTCTGAATCATTTCCAGCACTGATCTGCACAAAACTCCACTGTTAGCTTTCCAACAGTACGAAAGCCAAGCATCTACTCCTCTCTTCACTTACTATGTTTAATTCTATGACTAAGAGAAGAAAACTTATATTCATGAACAGCTTTAAGAAAAAAAACAAAACAAAACAAACCCACAAAAAAACACTAGAGGTTTTGGTGAAAGCTGGACAATTGCTTTTTTTTTTTTGAATTTAAAACAATATACAGACTCAATCAGCAGCATCCACTGTGTATTTACTCCTTCAAAGAACTCCCACTGATTCGCAAGGCATGACTTTCATCTCCTAAAGGTACAATTATTCTGCCTGATCCTATTCATCCATGTATTCACTAAACCCGTACTTTTATTAAAGTGCCAATGAGTCTATCCAGCACTGAAGTCACGTTTACGTTACTATTACATTCCCAGAACAAACTATTTTTTATT
>VXAY01007658.1:30000-37903 GCA_013399855.1 Oxyruncus cristatus | reverse complement strand
AGCAGGAGTGGGTCCCTACCTGGTTGCAGGAGCACGGCCGCGCACAGCCACCTGTGTGGCCGCCATCTTGCCCCCCCCCCAATCAGAGAAGTTAGACTGTATAAATTACCCTGTTTTGTACCGTTACCTTCAAGCAAGAGCTTTTTGGTGCGAACCACGCTTGCTCCCGACATCAACAAATAAATACCTTTCTGCTCAAAAGACCAAAAGCTTCTGAGCAGTTCTTTTACTGGCTTTTTTGGATTCACCAGGGAGGTGGTGTAGTCACTGTCCCTTGAGGTGTTTAAGGAAAGACTGGGCATGGCACTTACTAGCTGACAAGGTACCATTTGGTGATAGGTCTGACTCAATGATTTCAAGAGGTTCTTTTCCAACTTAACTGATTTTGCGATTCTGTGATTCTGACTGTCCCCCCTTGCCTTATCTATGACTCCCTTGCCTTGCCACGCCTGCCATTCCCTTCCCCTGCCTTGCCTTTCCTTGCCTACACCTCCACTGGCTTGCCTTCCTCCTTCTTTACCTTCCCTTTCTTTTCCTACCCCTCCCTTGCATTACCTTGCCAAAAGTCAAGGGAGTGGTAGGCAAGGCAAGGAAACAACAGAGTACGTGTCTTAGTTTAATGAGACTGAAGTGTTTTGCTAAGGAGGATAAGGATATATGTGTGTTGGCAAAAAACCAAAAGAACACAAAAACAACCAAACAATAATCCTGTACCCAAAAGTCCCCTTCAAAAAAGAAACAGTTGAGTACTTTCTGCCTTTCTGGTGCAATTCCAACCACGGTCAGCAGGGGCGCTGTTAGATCACTGGAGGAGCAGAGCCTGCAGTTGCTCTGTGGTGGCCAGCAGGGAGAACTGCTGGGCTCTGGCAGTCACCGCGTGCGGCCCCTGTTCGCAGGAAAAGCCTAAATGGGGATCTCCCCCCCACTGAGAAGGGGAAGGGGAAAACGGGGCTCTTCTCACAAAATTCACACTGTCTGCAGCTGGCTGTGGCCGGGAGTTTCCCCCTTTCATGGATGGACACACACTGCTGCCAACACGGGAGCAGAGTAGGGAAAGGGCAACCTCCTCCCCAAAAGGTTCCTCTGCAGGTGGGTCAAACCTCTCCGATGAAGTCTGAGCAGGTCCAGGCTGGGGGCAGAACAGGTTGCAGGAAAGTGGAGGCAAACCAGGGCCAGAAGCAGCCAGATGACCAGGCTGAAAACAAAGTGAACCTCGGACCCCTCCAACACACACCTTCCCTGAGTTACGGCAAAAGTGAAGTGCCTCCCCTTTCTGAGGAGAGAGAGAAAAAAAAACAACTCATCACTTCTCCCCACAGTCTTTGGAGGGCCATCAGCTTGGAATGTGGATCTGCTGGTTAGTTCTTTTGTGTGGGTCAATCACCCAAGGCAAAACTACCCTGCCGGTTCAGCATCCCCCCCTTACAGTGATGCAGGGGAAAGAAAAATTCCCTGCCTGTTTTTTTAGAACAAGTAAACCTATGACAGTAGGCAAGGCAAGGGACGTGTATGCACGGCAAAGCAAGGCAGCAGCAGGTAAAGCACGGCAAAGAAAGGGTGGGATGGGCAAGGCAAGAGAAGGGAGGCGGGCAAAGGAAAGCAAGAAAAAGGAGGAGCAAGGCAAGAGAGGGACAAGGCAAGGCAAGGGAGGGGCAAGACAAGGATGGGGAGGGGCAGGCAAGGCATGGCAACACAAGGGAGAGTAGGAGAGACAAGGATAGGCATGGGAGGGGTAGGCAACGAAAGGCAAGGGTAGGCAAAGCGAGACAAGGCAAGGGAGGCATAGCAAGGCAAGGCAAAGACAAGAATGGGGCAAGGCAAAACAATGGAGGGGCAAGGCAAAGGAAGAGCAAGGTAAGGCAAGGTAGGAGAAAGGACAGGAAAGGTGTAAGGACTTACAGCACACAGTTGTGTGTCTCAAACACTGTTAAGGCCACAGAAGGACTTTGCCATGAGATAAGCACAGAATGGAGTGACAGGGTGGCACTAATTCCACGCCTGGCAGAGGCAAGATCTGGTTAGTACATTCTGGGTAATGCATTCAGACAAAATTGTTGCAAATTGCCACTGTTGCAAACTGCTCATATGCATATCATTGGTCAAACAAAGATGACGCCAAGTAATGGGACAGCTGGCATCTGCAACCACTAACAATCACTGAAGCCTCCCAAATATACCTTCCATTGATAAGCCACGCACAGTGGGAACATAAAGGTGGTACTATTACCCAGGTGTTATCTCAGAGTTAGGGGCAAGTTGATGGAGCTTGGGGAGAGAAATGGATCACTGATAATGGACACAAAGAGTGCAGAATTTATGGGACACTAGGAAAGCCATTTCAACTACTGTGCTGAAATCAGCTCCCACTGTGTAAAAGGTAGTTCCACCAAGGGGAGATCACAACCACCAACTCACAGCCACCAACCCAAGAAACCCACCGATTCGAAAGACTGAGCTTGCCAACTAATTAGCATTAGAAGCAAGAGAATCATTTAACCAATAGGAGAACCGTGTGGCCAATAAGCATTAATTCCTTTGTTTGCTAAAATGTATGAATAGTGAAAAGTTTTGAATAACCTTGGGACCCCCACCACCGAGAATCCCAGGGTGAAGAAGGACCTGTCCCTCTCCGTCTCCCTCCCCATACTCTTTTCTATTTCTTTCTATCTCTCTACCTCACATTTACTGTTAAATAAGATCTGTATTACTGACTTCAGCATATGGTCTCATTTTCACCTTAATTTGGGCAGAGGCACCTCTCACCAACTAGATCATAACACAAGGAGGGGGCAAGGCAAGGTAGGATCAAGGAAGAAACAAGGCAAAATAAGGAGAGGGAGGAACAAGGAAAGGCAAGGCAATGGAGGGGCAAGGTGAGAAAAGGCAAGAAAAGGAAAAGCAAGGCAAGGGAGGGGCAAAGCAAGGCAAGGGAGGGGTAAGGCAAGGAAAGGGAGGGATAAGGCAAAGGAGGGGCAAGGTAAAGCAAGGCAAGGCAAGGAAAAGCAAGGCAAGGGAGGGAAAAGAGAGAGGGAAGGGAAGGGCACAGGAGGGGCAAGTCAATACAAGGCAAGAAAGTGGAAATGGAGGGGAAAGAGATGGGCAAGGGAAGGCAAGGCACAGCAAGGAAAGGGAGGGGCAACAGAAAGGCAGTGGAGGGGTAAGGCATGGGAGAGCCAAGACAGGGGCAAGACAAGGGAGAGGAAAGGGAGGAGCAAGTCAAGGCAAGGCAAAGCAAGGCAAGAGAGGGCCAGGGCAAGGACAAGGAGGACCAAAGCACGAGAGCAGAAAGGGAGAGGCAATGGAGTAACATAGGAGGGCCAAGTCACTGCAAGGCAACAGAAGGTCAAAGGAGAGGAAAGACAGGGGCAAGGGAGGAGCAAGAAAATGAAAAAAACAGGAGGGGGTAAGGGAGGGGCAAGGCACAGGGAGGACAAGGCAAGGGAGGGGGCAATGGAGAGCCAAAGCAAGGCAGGGCGAAGCCAAGGTAGGGAGGGCAAAAAGAGAGGCATGGGAGGGGCAGTGGAGGGGCAAGTCAATGCAAGGCAAGAGAGGGGAATCGGAGGCGCAAGAGAGGGGCAAGGGAGGGGCAAGGCAGCAGAAAGACAACGGAAGGAAAGAGAGGGGCAAAGGAAGGGCAAAGAAGGCAATGCAAGGAAAGGAAGAGCAAGGGAGAGGCAAGGGAGGGGCAAGCCAAGGCAAGGTAAGGCAGGGGCAGGCAAGGTATGGCAATGAAAGAAGGGGTGGGTAAGGGTCAGTAACACATGGGAGAAGCAGGAGAGGCAAGGAAAGCCATGGGAGGGGCAGGCATAGCAACGCAAGGCTTGTTGAACCAAGACAACATACCACGTATTTCTTTCTCAGGCTGGCCATCTCCATGCAGAGATCTCCATGCAGAGGTGCTTGGGCACACAGGCCTTGATACAAGGGTTAGGGATAGTTCTGATCTATGCCTTGGAGAGTTTTTGGACTAAAGCAGCAAAGTTGCAATGAAACAAATTCAGCTAATAAATATGCATTAAGAGCCCTTGCACAAAGAGTTTGTGTGCACAAATACTCCTAAGCGAACAGTAACAGATGATACTGTAGCCAAACCAAGAGATAATGTAAATTGTAAAGATGAGTATATGAATTATCTTAAAATTACATAGGAGGAAACGAATGGTAAAACAATGCAAAAAGGCAAAAATTAGCTTCTTTCAATGCAGCAGATTAGTAAGATAAAAGAAAAAACTCTATTGGACTAACTCTCTAACACTGCTGACATTAGTACAAACTTGTCAATTTACACCGACAAAGATTCAGCAAGAATTGACTGATCTCAGAGGTAGAGTTGCTTTATCTTTTGGATGGATTGTTCCCACCAATCTTCCCAACGCTGAATTGCCAGCAGCTGAGCTGCACTTTCTTCCTTGATCTGGGCAAACAGCTGCTCAAGCTTACATTTGTATTTCTGTATAAAAAACAATTAAGGACAAAATTGGTAGTGATGAAATACAATTTTACTTTTCCTAAATCCAGGTCCTGATCCCTTGTGCCAGAAGACTGCATAGAAGCCACTAATATTCTACCTTTGACAATAGAACTATATGAATAATTAATTATTCACCATGTCCCTTCTGTGTTCCTTTTAAAGACTTCTGGAACTAAATTATCAGCAATATTTAAATTTTGCTAAAGTGAAAGATCTTCATCTCACTTCCATGAGTTCCTAAGATTAGAGAGTTGCCTACCCTCGAGACCCAAGCATGCATCTCCAACATGGGATGCACTCAGGCTCTTGATGGAACTTCTTAACTCACAAGTATGACCTGAACTATTACCAACCCGCTAAAGGTATTTCACCTAAACAGAAACTTGTAGTCTACTATGAAAACCTCAAAGGCCCTGTACTAAAGTGTCCATGCTTCAAAACATAAAATACTGTATTTTTAATGCAACACACATGCAGGAAAATATTTTTGTGGCATATATCCAACCCTTTGTATCCAACCAAAAAGGTTCCCTTCAAAGCTGTGCTGTAACCAGGTGCTTGAGCACCAGGAGCAGATACATAAAACACTCATGCAAATTGATAGTTTTGATGACATTTGCCATTGTTGACAGTGTATTTTACATTTCCCTATTAAAAATATATATTTTTTAAAAGTTAATTCAGTTCAGTAGTCCACATTAGATGCAAAAATACTGACCATTTCTTTCGAAATGATTTAACATAAGAATATTCTCCTAACTGCCAAGCACTGCTGCTTTGCAAGTGATCGTCAGTGCCAGTCAGAGGGTCAGAGCTGTCTGCAACATGTTCATTCTTCTAGCAGCCTCAGTGAAGAAAGAGTGATCATTTTTATGGTGAAAACAGTGATCTGTGATAATTCTGGATATAAGGTAGGTATGAAGTATTTTACAGCCCTTTACCTGTTATTGAAAAATAAGCCTTTATGATATAAGGCTAAACTGTAGGCTTTAGAAAGAAAGGTGAGTTAATGTAGCACTGGAGCAGCATTGGGGCAGAAGCTGCTTTTGGAACTATGATGCTGCTGAATACAGTGCCCTATTTCTGACACCATCCACGCTTCTCTGTTGAAACAAGAGATGTCAAGCTTCTGAATGAGAGGGTTCCCTGAGAAACCAACCCTGTCTGCTTCTGACAATACCACAAAGAAACAGACACAAGAGAGGACATGGATAATATGGCTTTAAAATCTGAAAACACTGTGTATGTTAAAACTTACACATAGATATGATTCTGTAATTTTCTTCTTAAAAAACCTAACTCCCAAGAGCAGCAGCTCCACTCACAGACCCACCTTGTATGCAGCTTGTCTCGCATCCAGCACTGCTAGATGGCCCAGGGTAACCCGAGCTGTTGAAACTGATGCAGTTCCTCTGCAAAGAATATAGTCTGGAGTTTCAGGAAGAGTAGTCTTAGGTATTCCTGGCCAAGTCCTTTAAAAAAACAAACCAATCAGCCAAAAACCGCAAGATAGAGAAACTTGGAAAAGAGAGTGTATCATACTAGTTAATGTTACTTGTACTGAAGTGCAAAAGATCAAGTTTTTAAACTCCACAAAAGGTTTACCCTAAAAACTTGTTTAGTACAACCACCTTTTCTTTTAAAACTTCAGGATCTCTCCACAGTATTGAATTCTTATCTTCTGAATGACAATACACAGTATATGCATAGATCTGAAAGTGCTGAACTGATAACTAGTGGCTAACAAGTGGCATAGTAATAGCCATGACATTGTATTGTTTTACAATACAATATGTAATTCACTTTTATTTGGATTCATTGCTATTCTTTCTTTAAAATCACCACCCACCTGAACTGCCCCGTAACTAGTTCAATGACATCACGAAGGATGAGCATAGTGTAAGTGTAGAAAACCCTTCCAGAAGATTTTACTGGGAGGAGATTAGGGGTTTTCACTTAAGAAAGCTTTCCTGCCCAGAAAGAGGCATCTTTCCCAGTGACAGTTTTAGATATTTCTCTTCCTGTATTCCAGGGAAGCTCTCCCTGGTATGAGAAAAGATAAGTTGTCACAGACACGTTTGAAGGTTGGGGGTGCTGAGGACAATAAAAGCCCTGAGAAGAACAGGAGGCATGTCTTTTCCTAGGCCCGGTGCAGTTTTGTGCTGATATGTTAAGTGTTCTCAACTTTTGAAAATAAATTCTCCTAAATCCTTCCACTGCCTGGTATCTTTGGAGTACCTGCATGTATTTGAGCCTTACAATAAGTATTCAGCAGCTTCATCAAGTGCAGCAAAAAACTATGAGGACAGTGCCTGGTATTAATTTAGAGAAGAGAAATTAGACAGAACAGTGTTCAGTATCTTCAAATATTACCTCCTCCCTTGTTTGATTAACTGTTGAACTTTAGAGGTTTCTAGAGGAAGTTCAGCTTGTTTACGATGGATTAAAGTCGACATTTTCTCTCTAGGTATTTCAGTTTCTGGGAGATAACAGAAGATCTACTCAGCAAAAGCAAAACAATGGCAGAAATATGATTATTTTGGAGTAACTATATGCAGCTTGATGCTCTACACAAGAAATAGCTTTGTGTGCTTTATTATGCAAATCCTTCCATTTAAAATATTACAGTATATAAAAGCCTCTGCTTCCAAGGGGCAATCTGCTGCAGTCTTTGAAAAGGAAGAGAAGGCCTAAACAAGCAATTTCTTCTTTACTTACCTGCTAGTTGTATGTCATCAACAGTGATGGTTTCATCTAATTCCAAAAGCAGCTTTTCAGTGAGCGCAGCCAGTGCAGAAAAAAAGCTCTGAGCACACTCAGCAGCACAGTCCTGTCCGGATATTGGAGACAAGTGAGAGAAATTCTTTTGATGATTTGATCTCCTCTCCTCTTCTTTTTCCAAAAGAACTACACAAATATCTAATCTTGACATTTTGCAGCAGCTGCAGATAACAAAGCTTGAAGTTGCCTATAAAAGGGTCTCAAAGCATCTCTCTGCAGTATTCTTAACACTGCCTGATCATTTAAAGTTCACAAAACTGTAGAGTTCTGTGCATGGGTACCCATCACTTGTATATTTGTGTTAAACCTGAGAAAAACAGCTGTCTGTAAATGCATCCTTCTTCCCAAAGCAAAGACTATTTTGGAATTCAGGTACTTTGGGTGGAAGTGCTTTGGGCAGGTGTTATTCTAAAAGAGGGTATTTATGTTTCTGTGTCTGTATGCAGAGTTAAGAGTAGAAGGAGCTGTTACTTTGGAATTAAAAATATATATACTCTGCAGTATAGAATTTGGAGTAAGTGGCCTGAGAGAAGAAAATAAAGAACTTTTAATGCTGGGGAACCAACCTTCAATAAACCTCTGGGGTGGAGGGGGGAAAGTGTTTTGATTCCTGAATCTCTCTTGTAAATTCTGCTTATTCCACTTCTTAAT